>JAVIAB010000107.1:30150194-30157694 GCA_032433765.1 Megaustenia siamemsis
GGGCTGAAATAAATAACTTATCGGATCATACAATCTGCGTGGAATGAGCTAGGGCAACAATATATTTCGCATCTCCGAATATTCTCCAACGGGAACAGTCGAGTATAATCATGGGCGTTGCCGAAGTTGTTTTCGTATCGAGGAAGTGCTAATTAATGTGTGTCGTTATAAACAGGTAGAAAATACACATCTTTGGTGTGTAGTGATGCTCATTTGACAAGCTCTGGCGGCTGGTACTGGTGGCTGGTACTGGTAACTTGCACTGGCACTGGCGGCTGGTACTGGTGGCTGGTACTGGTGGCTGATATTGGTGACTGGTACTGGCGGCTGTTATTGGTGACTGGTACTGGTGGCTGGTACTGGCGGCTGGTACTGGCGGCTGGTACTGGTGGCTAGTACTGGCGGCTGGTATTGGTGACTGGTACTGGGGGCTGGTACTGGTAACTGGTACTGGCAGTTGGTATTGGTGACAGGTACTGGTATTGGTGACTGGTACTGGCGCTGGTACTGGTGGCTGGTAATTGTGATTGGTATTGGTGACTGGTACTGATGACTGGTACTGGAGGCTGGTACTGGTGACTGGTAATTGTGATTGGTATTGGTGACTGGTACTGATGACTGGTACTGGAGGCTGGTACTGGTGACTGCTACTGGTGGCTGGTATTGGTGACTGGTACTGATGACTGGTACTAGTGACTGCTACTGGTGGCTGGTGGCTGGTACTGGTAATTCGCACTGGTGGCTGGTACTGGTGACTGATACTTGTGACTGGTGGCTGGTACTAGTGACTCGCACTGGTGGCTGGTACTGGTGACTGGTACTGATGACAGGTACTGGTGACTGGTACTGGTGTCTGGTATTGGTGACTGGTACTGATGTCTGGTACTGGTGGCTGCTACTGGTGACTGATACTGGTACTTGTGACTGGTGTCTGGTACTGGTGACTGCTACTGGTGACTGGTGGCTGGTACTGGTGATTCGCACTGGTGGCTGGTACTGGTGACTGATACTTGTGACTGGTGGCTGGTACTGGTGACTCGCACTGGTGGCTGGTACTGGTGACTGGTACTGATGACAGGTAGTGGTGACTGGTACTGGTGTCTGGTATTGGTGACTGGTACTGATGTCTGGTACTGGTGGCTGCTACTGGTGACTGATACTGGTACTTGTGACTGGTGTCTGGTACTGGTGACTGCTACTGGTGGCTGGTGGCTAGTACTGGTGATTCGCACTGGTGGCTGGTACTGGTGACTGGTACTTGTGACTGGTGGCTGGTACTGGTGACTCGTACTGGTGGCTGGTACTGGTGACTGGTACTTGTGACTGGTGGCTGGTACTGGTGACTCGCACTGGTGGCTGGTACTGGTGACTGGTACCTGTGACTGGTGGCTGGTACTGGTGACTCGTACTCCAATCAAATGAACTATACTAGAGCGCATCTGAAGATCACATTTTTTTCTACCAGTCAATTACCGGTGGACAAAGAGATACCACAAAAACAATGGCGCTGGATAGGGCACACACTGCGGAAGCCAACTCAGAGTATTACACGACAGGCCTTTTTTTGAATCCCCAGGGGATGAGGCAAAGAGGAAGGCCAAAATATACTTGGAAAAATCTAGGTGGAAGCAGAGATGAAGAAGATGAGTAAGACATTGAACGATCTTAAAAGAATGGTAGGAAACAGAATGGCTTAGAAAGTGTTTGTTGAAGACATATGCTCAATATGGAGCTGAAAGGAGGAGGAAGAAGTTGATGATGATGTGAAGAAAAAGAAGAAGCTCCTCAGTTTCGTTCTAATGAATATGTTAAGGGTCCTTGAAATAATGATAATAAATGTGAAGATATTTTTTTTTAGCTTTCAAGCAACTAAAATGTTTTGGAGGCCGGACCTCAGCTGAAGCCATGTATGTTTGGATGCCGCAGAACTACCAGCTTGTTGTAAGTTACAGCACATCGCATTTACGCCAATTTAGCGTCTTCTTAAAGACCGGTGATGAAAAAGAGTAGTCGTCAGTTACTCAATAACGCAATAGTCAGGCACACGAAACACGAAGGACGATTTTTGAAATTGTAACGCTGTGCGTATTCTGCTTACTTTGCATTGCTTTACTTCTTTATGCTTCTTTCCATCACTTAATTTACTTTACTTCACTTACATTCATTTACTTCCTTTAATTTCCTTCGCTTCTGTATTGAAATTGAAGAACAAATATATTTTCTTAAACCTAACCTTTTCTTGTTACCTTAAGAACTTTAAGGGAACTTACGGACGGGAAGAGACCAAAGGCAGACCATTGCTGAGATATAAGGATGTTTGCAGGGCTTCCTGAGGGAATTTTCTATAAGTGAAAGGAACTGGGAAAATGTGGCTGCGGATCGTAGCACATGGAGAGCAAACATAAAAAAATGGCACAGCAACTTTCGAGATAGTGCTGATGTCAAATTCAGAATACAAAAGGTGCAAGAGAAAGGAGACAAGGCCGGGTACCACGGGTACACCTTGCTCGTTCTGTGGATGGATCTGTCTGTCCAGGATTAACAAATTCAGCCACGAGAAAAGATGTTCACTAAAGCAGCACCCAGTATGAGACACTAATGCTTTACCAAACTACTGACCTATCATGATCGCTCGATACCAACCGTCTGTCAAGACGCCAAAGGCCATATATGTGTGTGTATGTATATATATACATATACGACACATGACACGACTTCTGGTGAATAGAAACAAATTATATTAGTATTTACAATTTCTCAAAGGCAGTTGTTAGGTTTATTGGTTATGTGGTAAGAATAACGTCAGGCCGCTCTTCTCAAACAGTAAAACATCTGGTACCAATTTTCAGAGGGTATGCTCACGAAACTTATCAGTCTGAAAAAAACTCACATTTTAGGGAACTGACACGAGGCCATCCTGTCACTAGACGAGCGCACAAACCTCTACTTTCCTTTCCTTCCGTTCAATATGGCGGATATGCGGCAGGACCGTTAAGGCTCTGTCTGAAAGTGTTCTTTGTTGCAGTTTCCTCATATTCCAAATCTTGCATGCTGCCGGAGCTACTGAGAATACACATATATATACACGTATGTATGTATATGGCCTACGTGGTCTTGACAGACGGTAGTAGCAAACAATTATGATAAGTCAGTAGTTTTGTAAAAAAAAATATTAGTGTCCTATGCTGGATGCTGCTTTTCTGAACAGCTTCTTTCGTGGCTGAATTTACCAGTACTGCATAGACAGAACCGGCCACAGAACAAACAAGATGCATCCGTGGTGCGTGTCTTCGTCTTCTTTCTCCCTCGTCTTTTATCTTCTGAATTTGATATCAGCAGTGCCTCGAAAGTTGCTGTGCCATTTTTCTTCTCCGTGTGCTACGATCTGCAGCCAGATTTTTGAAGCTACTTTCACTGACAGAGAATTCACTCAAGAAGTCAAACAAACATCTATATATATATATATATATAGTAGCCTCCGTCAGTCATGGTTATATATGGATTTTGCAGCGCCCCTGGAAATGTTATTTTTCTTATTTCTTTCGCCGTGTATTCTTTTTTTCTAAGAATCTGTCTGCTTCTTGTTTGAGTTAGAGCTTTAGAGTGTGTTTCCCGCGATTGTGGTCTGCAGCTATTTCTTTTAAGGCTGTAGGGTTTATGTTTAGAGTCTTTATGTCACGTTTACACACATCTACAAATCGAAGTTGTAGGCTTTCACTAGTTCTTCTGCCAGTTGTCCGTAGAGTATATCTTTTGGTATGCGGCCATCCTTCATACGGTATACGTAGAAAACCAGCGTAATCTTCATTCATTGAACAGCGTGTTGATGTTCAGGAGACCTGTGCAAGTGAGGACCTCCCCTCAAAGTTTGCCACTTTGTCCTTTCAGGTGATACCAAGACTACGGCGCAGATATTGCATATGGAATGCATTTAACCTTCTCTCCTGCTTTACATAAGCTGTCCATTATTTACTGCCATACAGAAGGGTACTAATGATGCAGGCATTTCAAACTGCGGCCTTTGTTTTAATTGTGAGTTTGCTGTTTTGTCAAACACGCATAGAAAGACGGGCGAAGGCGGTAGCAGCTTTACCAATGCGGGTGTCAATTTCTGTATCTAAAAATAGTTTGTCGCTGATAATGGACCCCAGTTAGTTATACTGCTGTAGGATATCACGTTTGTAGTTGTCGATAAATATTACAGGTGTTGCCCGTGACCGAGAATATTAGTTTTCTGAAAACCGATTGTTAGACCGAAGTCTCTGCAGGCGTGCGTAAAGCGATGTACCAAGCTCTGGAGTTCTTCCTGACTTTGCGTGACAAGTGCAGCGTCGTCAACAAATAACAGATATCTAATAGTGATAGACCTGATACAAAATGTGTCAATTAGTAGTAGATAATAGTAGTGATATATCTGTGCAAGGTTTGAGACTACTAGAAAGAAAATGTCGAAACAGGGAAAGAGTATCTGAGCCTATATTCTATGGGCCGGCTACGGCTCGAAAAGTCGACAGATAAATAAAATAGTGATGTGTCTGTGTGCTTGCGTGTGTGTGCGTGTGCGCGCGCAGAAAAAGAGTCCTTATATGTTATGTAGAGCCGATCCTAAAATATGGATGTGAATCATGGACAATAGGACACAGACACAAGAAAATCACTGGAGGCTGTAGAAATGTGGTTTTACAGAAGAATGTTGAAAATGAAATAGACAGCTAAGATGAGTAATGAAAACGTTCTGAAAGAGGCCAAAGCAAAAAGAGAGCTAATTTCAATATTAGGAAGAAACAATTATAATTTTTTTGGCCATGTAATTATAAGAGAACAACTGGAATATATTGTAACAACTTGAAAAATTCAGGGACGAAGAGATAGAGGGAAGCAAAGAGAAAAAATACCAGACAGCTTAAGAGAACGGCTTGGCAGAAGGTCAACAACAGAAATTATAATAATTGTCGAAATCGAAAGTTATAGAGAGACATGATCACCTACGCCAGTAGGCCCGGTACTTGATGATTATGATGATGATGAACACATATTTATATAATTATGTATGCGAGCATCGTAGTTGACATCAGTGACGTATAGAACATGAACAAATGACAAAGCGTACAAAAACAAATATGTGACCAAGAGAAGGATACGGCCATGTGATGAGAAGAAACAACAAGACAATCTCAAAGCAAGCCCTCAAATGGCAACTGGAGGGTACAAAAAAAGAAAGGTCCACTTAGAGAAACACTAAAAAGAACGCTGAAGCGAATGCAATAGCAGCAGGCATCTGCTCCCTTGCCGAGGCTGAGAGGCCTGCCCGATATATGGCGAGATGCAATGTGAGCCGAATGCAAGGCCTGACACTTGGGATCAAAGACCGTCAGATGTGGACAGTGTACACGTTTTGCCTTATGTGCGTTATGCGGCTCGAAATGGCAATAAACAGAGAGATAGATAATATGAACAACTTATAGATTTATAAATTGTCTTAACTAAATCTTTGAACTGGACTACAAAAGACAAGAGGTAGGGTTCGATCCAACCGACGGCTTCCGGGTTCACCCAGACTTAAATGGATACTGGATTTTTTTCTGGTAAAGTAAAGCGGCACGGGCGTAATACCGACCACATTACCCCAAAAATCATGTGCTAAAGGTCTGTAAAATTTATGGTCACTAACACCATATTCCCCATACGCCACTTGGCGTGACGGGTAACTAACACCATATTGCCTATACGCCACTTGGTGACAGGGGCACTTTACTCTCTCTCTCTCTCTCTCTCTCTCTCTCTCTCTCTCTACTTAACTAAATCTTGATAATGCAGACATAAGAGTTATGTGAAACTTATATAGGGAACAGACAGCAGTAATAAGATGTAACAGAAGAACACTGCTCCCGTTGATATAAGAAAGAATCAGCAGGATTCCGTTCTGTGTTCATGTTTCTTCAATTTTTGCACAGAGAAAATCTTTTAAGACATTCTGGATAACCCAGACTGTCCACATTATTGGTGAAATAACTAATAGCCGAAGATATGTCGATGGCACTATATTATACTGGTCGAGGATTCAGAACTACAACTAATTAAAGTAATAAAAAAGAAATGCAAAGAAGATGGGTCGAAAATAAATATTTAGAAAACTAAAACTATGATAATAAACAGAGCTGACAAACAAAACCTAGAAGTAAAAGTTCAAAGTAAAGTACGAGACTTGAATCGGCGTCTTAGCACGCGAGTTTTCACCCATATGTGCTCGGCCGCCTATCTTAGCACGCGAGTTTTCACCCATATGTGCTCGGCCGCCTATCTTAGCACGCGAGTTTTCACCCATATGTGCTCGGCCGCCTATCTTAGCACGCGAGTTTTCACCCATATGTGCTCGGCCGCCTATCTTAGCACGCGAGTTTTCACCCATATGTGCTCGGCCCTATCTTAGCACGCGAGTTTTCACCCATATGTGCTCGGCCGCCTATCTTAGCACGCGAGTTTTCACCCATATGTGCTCGGCCGCCTATCTTAGCACGCGAGTTTTCACCCATATGTGCTCGGCCGCCTATCTTAGCACGCGAGTTTTCACCCATATGTGCTCGGCCGCCTATCTTAGCACGCGAGTTTTCACCCATATGTGCTCGCCGCCTATCTTAGCACGCGAGTTTTCACCCATATGTGCTCGGCCGCATATCTATCCAGAAGTGTTCGGAGACTTCTGGAAAGTACCGCTTCAAAACATAGAACTCACTGTGCCAGGCGGCATTCATCACCTTCCCATAGTACTACCCTGGTACCCATTTCTGCCAGTGGCTGGGTTCACCGCGTGTTTTTTTTCCAACTACGAGTACAACTCACACTTCTCCCAGCGGAATCAAACACGGGTTGTCCGAACGTCGATAGTCCAGTCAGGTGGTTTTTCCAACTAGGCTACCGAGGTCCCCTACTAAGAAATAAATAACAAAGAAGATGAAAATGACCTGCAGAAGGAGTTCAAGAATATAACTATCTTAGACATGTCATAATAAGTGACAGAAAATATTAAACAGAAGCAAATAAAATAATATGAATGGCAACACGTATTTTTATCAACTTGAAATACATATTCATATCAAAGCAAACAATATCAGGGCTAAATTGACTCGTTGACGTCTATCAAGTTTGATTGTGTTTCGATATTCCGATTGCTTGCGATGAATGATGATACCATATGACAGGAAACAGATGGCTGTGTTCACTTTCTGTGCGGTTTCACCTTATGTCTTTTGGCGTGTGCTGAGTCTGCTATGATGGAGACTGCAGCTACCTTTATTTGTTTGGGAGATGAGATATTAATTCGGATGGTTCCACTGGCACGAGCGGTTGAGCAATTATGGATTTTAATTCGCTTGCAGTGATACCGGGGATAACCATAACCATATCAAGTTCGCTTTATCTGAGCCTCATATGTTAGATTTAGATCTTTACATACATACATAATACATGATCTGATCCGTGCAATATTGTCATAAAAGCTGT
>JAVIAB010000107.1:30161423-30168923 GCA_032433765.1 Megaustenia siamemsis
GTGCCGAAGGTAGAGGCAACAATGTAGGTTGACATTGCCGAAGGTAGAGGCAACAATGTAGGTTGACAGTGCCGAAGGTAGAGGCAACAATGTAGGTTGAGCAGTACCGAAAGGTAGAGGCAACAATGTAGGTTGACATGCCGAAGGTAGAGGCAACAATGTAGGTTTGACAGTGCCGAAGGTAGAGGCAACAATGTAGGTTGACATTGCCCGAACAGGTGAGGCAACAATGTAGGTTGACAGTGCCGAAGGTAGAGGCAACAATGTAGGTTGACATGGACATAACGAGTAGAGGCAACAAGGTAGGTTGACATTGCCGAAGGTAGAGGCAACAATGTAGGTTGACATTGCCGAAGGTAGAGGCAACAATGTAGGTTGACAGTGCCGAAGGTAGAGACAACAATGTGGTAGGTTGAACATTGCCGAAGGTAGAGGCAACAATGTAGGTTGTCAGTGCCGAAGGTAGAGGCAACAATGTGGGTTGACAGTGTCGAGGGTAGAGGCAACAATGTAGGTTGACATTGTCGAAGGTAGAGCAACAATGTAGGTTGACCGTGCTGAAGGTAGGAGGCAACAATGTAGGTTGACAGTGCCGAAGGTGAGGCAACAATGTGGGTTGACAGTGCTGAAGGTAGAGGCAACAATGGGGTTGACAGTGTCGAGGGTAGAGTCAACAACGTGGGTTGTCAGTGTCGAGGGTAGAGGCAACAACGTGGGCTGTCTAATCGAGAAAGAATGTAAAAATGTAAGCGCCATATGCAAAACACATGTTGCGCCCCTAATCTGCCACTTTTTGTATTACTATTGGTGCCCTATTTTTTCAAAATGTTTATGCCCCTAACCTGCCACATTTACTATTGCTGCCCTCTTTTTCAAAATGGTGTACGCCCATACGGGTAACCCAGGGCAGCGGCTCCTCTTCACCACACTGACCATTTTGTTTTCCATTTAAACGAAACGTCCTTCCGAATATTTTCCTCCATTTGAACAATTTCCCCCATGTCTACACTACCAAAAATGCACCTCTGCTTTGAGCTACTATTCTGCAGTTTCCTAAATTATATAATTGTTTATGTTATTGTTTTATATTATTGTTATGGAAGGCCCCGGTATCACTGCAAACGAATTAAAATCCATAATTGCTCAACCGCCCGTGCCAGTGGAATCATCCGAATTACTAACTCATCTTCCAAACAAGAAAAGTAGCTGTAGACCCCATCGTAGCAGTCTCAGCACACACCAAAAGACATAAGACGAAATCGCACAGAAAGTGAACACAGCCAACTGTTCCTTTCATATGATATCATCGTAAACAATCGGAATATCGAAACACGATCAAAACGGATGAAAACACACAGCTCTCGGTGTGCACAGAGCACTTAACTCAGTAGCTCCTGCAACAAGCCGGACTATTGTTTATGTATCTAAAAATAGGCATAAGTCTTTTATATAGGTAAGTACCATACCTAAAGTTTCTTGCATCCGATTCCTAAAGGGTTGTCGGATGTTCCAAATCTTGAAATTTTCAAATCCCAGATATATGGTCGAATAATCGAAAAATGGGGTTCGGGGGAAAAGGGGGGGGGCGGGTGGGGGGGGGGGGGGGAAGGATGACACTTCGATACCCAAATTATTCAGAAGATACAAATTAAATTTACATTTTGTAAATGAGATTCGTAATTTATTTTATCAGCACAATTTGACCAAAACAAAAAGCACTTTCAAAAAAAAAAAAAAAGCTCAAATATAGCGTGAGAAACGCTTCGAGATTGAGACACCAATATCAACTGGATAACGTGTGTGCAAGTGAGACGCTGCGGAGAGTTGAGTAGAACTAAAAATGCTGAGTAGTATGCTGGATAGCGCTGTGTTTTCAGTTGGTAGAAATCGTGAGTTGTATGCATGAAGCAACGTTTACATACGTCGACATGATTTTCTAGAAACCTCAAGAACTATCGAGAATTGTTGAGAGAACACAGCACGGCAGTCTGATTCTAGGAAGTCCTGGAAGATTCCGCGGGATGGCAGGGACTTACAACAGTGTGGGACCCAGGACAACCAGATCCGGTACCACCGAAATGGCAACAATATCCGTTGATTGTGTTTTTGATAGTCAACGCTTCTTTCAGACGTCAGTTGAGTGAAAACTCAACTTCCCAGCTGTAACAGAATTTATGGCTGGAATTCAAATGCTTCGAGTGACGAAAAAAAGCACGAAGATTCGAGTTTTTGAAACTCGAAATTTCTTCACGATTCGAGAAGTCGAATGTCCAATCACACTCACACCACACGCATCGCACATGCACACACACACACACACAGAGAGAGAGAAGAGAGAGAGAGAGAGAGAGAGAGAGAGACTAGTACATTATGCCGTAGCCACTTTTTGATCTACCGACCAAATATATATTTGTTCCGTTTTAAATTTGGTTAAATACATGCACGCATTGCTTTACTCTACTTTTTAAAAAAAGAGATGATAATTAAAGTCATTTATATGAAGGAAAATGCAAATATGTAGCTACGATCAACTATCTTCATCTTCATTCCAACATTGTGCTACGAGTGCCAGTCTTGGACCTTAGACACAGGAACAATAAGCACATAAAATATCACTACCAAGATGAAATGTGTCAGACGCAAGACAGAAACAGTCTGTGAAATAAGATCAGAAATGACGAACTGAGAAAAAAACTAGAAATAATTCCCGCAATAGAATACATATACAAACAAAAGATAAAATTGTTCGGCCAAGTATTAAGACAGAAAGACCAAAATCCAACATAACGAGAGCCATTCCAAAGACATTACGAGAACACTAGACTTATAAGGGTCGACCACGAACAAGATTGATTGAAGGATTGTTAGTAACAATAGGAAACAACAGCAGTAGGCGCAAAAGAAGAGTAAAGGACTGCTGATTATATCCCCTCGATATATGTATATATATATTCTATATATATATATATATATATATATATATATATATATATATATATATATCAGTAGCGTATACTCTATGATACCGCAGCTACCGCCGGTAGCCTGAACATATAAATGAAATACAGAAGGAATGATAATTTATTATATTTTAAAAAATAATTATATTGCAAATTTTCGAATATTCTATTACACATTTCGTAGGCCAATATGATTTATTTGCTTTGATTTGCATTTATTAAAGCAAGGTTTTCCTCTGGCCACTATAACGTTTGTGAATGAAACCAAAACTACTATACATTGAAACCTCTAGAAGCCAGCGATACATTGTTACTCTATCCGGACCTTGTTTTAAACGACCTTGACATTTAAAAATCTGAGTCAAAATATATAGCGGGTGTTGCCGCAAGAGCAATGCGGTTTCATTGGTTATTTTTAGCTCTAGCCAATCAGAATCATCAGAAAGTGAAAGTGACACCATGTCTGATTAACGGAACTTCCTTAGCTATTTATAACTAGTTGTGCGCATAGGCATCTGTAGAAAGAACTTTTTCTGCTTTCAAGAGAATCAAATCTTATTGTCGTTCAACTCAGACACAAGAACGCTTGTCTGGTTTGGCATTAATGTCCATTAGAAATCATTCCCTCAGAAACATAGAAACCAGCCCAACAGTACTCTCAATGACAAAGTCATCAAGACATTTTCGTCCCAAACAAGACGGATATAATTTACATAAATAAGTAAGTAATTTAAAATGCAGTGATATCATTAGAAAATATTACTTTATGTTAGCCTACTGAATATAATGTATGTTTTTATTTATTATGTCAGCGGTAGCCCAGACCCCAAAACCAGGATACGCCACTGATATATATATATATATATATATATATATATATATATATATATATATATATATATATATATATAATGTAGCGTAGGTTGTAAGCGAACGAGACAAGCAAGTATAGCTTCCTAAACCCGCCATTTATTTATTATTACCACATAAACACAATTCTTCTGAAATATGCGCCCCTAAGAAGTTTGCGCCTGATGCAACTATTCTTCAAGCCCTCCTTATGCTACGCCAATGACATCAAGAACATTAAAAATATTAAATTTATCTGGTGGGGGAAAAAAACTCATACTATATTGACTTCTATATGGACGGATATTTACATGGAACGTATGTTTTTTGTATTGTGGGGGTATTGTAATAAAAGTACGCGAACTAAAGTCAACATAAAATAAAAACAAAACATAAAAACAAGAACCGCCGTGCCATTGACAGTACCAATATAGAATAAGATAACACAGAACTGTGACCCAGATAAACTTTAGTATTGACAGAATTGCTTATACTTGATACTGTTGTTGTTGTGTTTTGTTTAATCGTGTCACGTTTCAGAATATCACCTGTTGATATCATTATTTTGTATGGTTGGTCGAAATGTAATAGAAGATGAACCCACTGCTTTAATCTGTTTACAGTCAGAGGTTAAACCCACGATGGACAAACTCCCTTTAACTTAACCCATCATCATCAGGTTGCGTATCCTTCCCAGAACGTGCATTCACCACAGCCTGTCTGAAAGAATCTCTCTCTAGCCAGATTTCCCACAGAGTGTTGCATTCACCACAGCCCGTCTGAAAGTATCTCTCTCTAGCCAGATCTCCCACAGAATGTTGCATTCACCACAGCCTGTCTGAAAGTATCTCTCTCTAGCCAGATCTCCCACAGAATGTTGCATTCACCACAGTCCGTCTGAACTGAAAGAATATCTGTCTCTAGCCAGATCTCCCACAGAATGTTGCATTCACCACAGTCCGTCTGAACTGAAAGAATATCTGTCTCTAGCCAGATCTCCCACAGAATGTTGCATTCACCACAGTCCGTCTGAACTGAAAGAATATCTGTCTCTAGCCAGATCTCCCACAGAATGTTGCATTCACCACAGTCCGTCTGAACTGAAAGAATATCTGTCTCTAGCCAGATCTCCCACAGAACGTTGCACCCACCACTGCCCATCTGAAAGAATATCTTGTTTCTAGCCAATCTCCCACTTCTTCTATTGTCGTTTTCAAGTTCTCCTTTATCTCTTGAAACCACTTTCTTCTTGGTCTGTCCCTGATGCGTCGCCCAGAAACCATGCTTTCCATAATTGTTCTTTCCAGCCCGCTCGTCTTTTGACGTGGCCACAGTATTTTAATTTCCATTGAAGAATGTGTTATAAGCCAGTTCCTTTTATGATACAAATTTATTGATATGTCTTCAATGCTCTTTTCATTATCCAATGTGCCTTACGGATTTTTCTGTAGTATTTTGTTTCGAATGAATCGGTTTTTTTCCTTGCCTGTTTGCGAGATTGTCCATGATTCGCAACCATATGTTGCAGTCGGGAAGATACATGTCCTCAGTGAATTTTAATGTTATTGCCTTTGTTGGTATTATGCCATATGTTCTTCATGACATTTAATTTGTGTGTTGTTACTGCTAATCTGCCAAGAAAATTTAGAACAACAGCTTAAATGATTTGGCCACCTGGTCAGAATGAATCCACACCAATCACCATCAAGGGCGTTCTTCTCAAGAATGCATGGGGAAAGACCAAGAGGAATATCCAGAAGAAGATGGATAGATGCAGTGATAGAGACATGTAACAACAAAGGAAAATCGCTAATTCAGACAGTTCGAGCAGCTCAAGAGACAAATCTGCGGCTGACGAAGTAGTTTACATTAATGTGTAACATGGAAATAACTTGCGTCAAAGAATTTCAACAACGGCCATGAACAGCACCAATGTGACGTAAAGCGCAGATCAAGTCTAGACGGTGGAAGGTCTCACTCAAAACACTTGATTCGTCAAAAATCGGCCTACACACAGTGCAACGTTTTAACAGGTATTCAATCGGAGTGGATCTAACACGCTTAAACAGACAGCTGTCTTCGTGCGAGAGTCTGGAGTCCTACTCTGATTGAGTCCTGATCGCAGAGAGAGAGAGAGAGAGAGAGAGAGAGGAGGAGAGAGAGAGAGAGAGAGACCTTTTCGGTACCAGTGAGAAAGAATAAAGAAGAAGAAGATTGCTAATCTTCTTTTGATCTCTTCTGACACTCTCTTTTGTTAGTTACTACAGATTCTAGATATTCATAGTTTTGTTACAATTTCAAGTCTTCGCTGTTGCTGATGATTTTGGGTTGACTTTTTGTTTTGTCAATGGACATTATCTTAGTTTTAAGTAAGTTTAGACAGAGGTTTTGATATTCACTGTATTTTTTTAACACACACAATTGTCTCTTTTAATCCTTCTGCACTGTTTGAGGGGTGGACTGTGTCATCAGCGTATCTGAGTTCTGGAATTATGTTGCCATTTATTCTGAAAGAGTCGAACTTCACAAATCTGTCATCGTTCTGACATTTCTCATAATGTTCTCAGCATGATGTTGAACAGATATGGAGAGATGATTTATCCCTGTCATATCCCTTTTTTAACTTCAACCCATTCTGATGTTTTGTCCGCTCTTCTCATAGCTGCTTGCTGTTCGTGACACAGTGATTTGATAAGTATTAGGTGTGTTGGAAAGCCCGTATCTTTCACGATGTTCCACAATTTCTGTCGGTTGTACGCAGTCAAAGCGTTAACTGTAATTTATGAAGAAAGTATACAGTTCTATGTTGTATTCCCTTCACTTCTCAAGGATGTTTCTCATATTAAAGATGTGGTCCCAGGTACCACTAATATGTTGTATTTCCTTCAATTCTCAAAGATGCTTCTCATGTTAAAAATGTGTTCCCAGGGGCATGCTTGGAATAACAATTGGAGGTCATATTATCAATAAACTAAGGGATGCTGATGATACAGTCTTAATCGCTAAAGTCAATATGAATTACAATAAATGTCAGCCATTATAGTAAAGTAAAGCAAATATAAAAGAATCAGCCGTAGTAGTAAAAAGACAGGAGTAATGGTAATAAAAAAGAAAAAGACATCACCTCAGTGCAAAATAAAGACAAGTGGAACAATATTAAAACAGGTAAATGAATTTAAATATCTGGGAACAATGTTAACCTCAGATGCTAGATGTACAACAGAGGTGAGATGCAGAATGGCTCAGGTAAATGTAGCTTTTAAAAAAATGAGGAAGATACTATGCAATCCATTTTTGACAATAGAAACAACAAAAAGAGTTCTTAAATGTTATGTAGAGACAGTCTTAACATATGGATGCGAATCATGGACAATAGGACAACAGACAAGAAAATCACTGGAGTCTGTAGAAATGTGGTTTTACAGAAGAATGTTGAGAGTACCATGGACAGCTATGAAGAGTAATGAAGATGTTCTGAGAGAGGTCAAAGCAAAAAGAGAGCTAATTTCCAATATTAGGAAGAAACAATCATGATTTTTGGGCCATGTAATGAGAAAATAACAACTGGAATATATTGTAACAACTGGAAAAATTGAGGGACGAAGAGATAGAGGGAAGCAAAGAGAAAAATAAAAGACAGCTTAAGAGAAAGGCTTGGCAGAAGGTCAACAAGAGAAATGATAAATAGCTG
>JAVIAB010000107.1:30171423-30329851 GCA_032433765.1 Megaustenia siamemsis
GTTACATGTCTCTGTCACTGCATCTATCCATCTTCTTCTGGATATTCCTCTTGAACTTTTCCCATGCATTCTCGAGAAGAACGCCCTTGATGGTGATTGGTAAAAGGATTCATTCTGACCAGGTGGCCAAAACTTTTCCGCTTTCGGTTCTATTTTTCGTTCTAAATCGTATATCACAATGGATGGAGTTCTACTGATCTAGCATAAACTGTCACTGTTTCCGTTCGAATTGATCACAAAGCATCGTCATCATCATCGAGTGCCATCTCCGCATCGATGGTTGGCGACCATGGAGCGTCATTCTGCTCTGTCTCTTGCTTTGATGGTGCAGGTTGTCATAGGCTGTTTTGTCCATCTTTTGATGGTACTCGTCCATGTTAGTCTTGGTCTGCCTTTGCCTCTTTTACCTTGTATTTTCCCCTCCATGATTACTTTTAGTAAGCTGTTGTATCATTTAACATGGCCCAAAAATGTCATTTGTCTTGTTTGAATTGTGTTTAATAGTTCTCTTTTCATTTTTAGTTGTTTTAAGACTTCGTCGTTTGTTTTCTTTTCCTTCCGTCCAATTATTCCTATTCTTCTATATATCCACAATTCAAAGGCTTTAATTCTCTGTTCTGTTTTCTTGTCTAATTTCCACGTTTCTGCACCATGTAGGAATATTGAGAAGACATAATATTTTGCTATTCTTAGTTTTAGCCCTGGTGTTATTTGTTTTTATGTTAATATGTTCTTCATGACATTAAAATTACTTTTTGACATTCCTATTCTTTTGTTTATTTCAGTTGTACATTTTCGACCACTGGTTATAGTATATCCAAGGTAGTTATAGTTCTGAACTGTCTCCAGGTCTATTCCTTCAATTTTGATATCCACTTGTGGGTTTTGAGTATTTTCTATGTTTATGATCATAGTTTTAATCTTTTTGATATTCATATCTAGTCCATATTTTTTGCTTGTCGTGTTTATTTCATTAAGTAATTGTTGTAGATCTTTAGGATTTTCTGCTAGTAGTACAGTATCATCAGCATATCTTAGGATATGGATTATCTTCCCATTAATTTGTAGGCCTGGCATCTCTGTGATGTTTTTAAAGATTTGATCAGTGTATAGATTAAACAAATAAATGCAAATAAGTCCGTTCGAAATCGCACACAAGAACACTTGAATTTCTTTTTTACTACCGGCATTGAAAATCCTTTATAATTTAAATTTGACTTCCATCGCAAATTGCATCGTGTTGCCAGCACAGTCACACACCGGAAGTCCCCCCACCACTAAACCAGTCTAATAGTTGAATATGCATAAGCAATGACCTTACGATTGACTTTGTCTGACGTCACGCTGTCATTCCTGCCCTAAAAATGGCAGCAAGACATCAGTTCCAATTCAGATGATCAAAAGAAATGAACGAAGAAAAATGAATTTAAAATAATTTTGAAAAAAGACAGGGCTGAAATAAATAACTTATCGGATCATACAATCTGCGTGGAATGAGCTAGGGCAACAATATATTTCGCATCTCCGAATATTCTCCAACGGGAACAGTCGAGTATAATCATGGGCGTTGCCGAAGTTGTTTTCGTATCGAGGAAGTGCTAATTAATGTGTGTCGTTATAAACAGGTAGAAAATACACATCTTTGGTGTGTAGTGATGCTCATTTGACAAGCTCTGGCGGCTGGTACTGGTGGCTGGTACTGGTAACTTGCACTGGCACTGGCGGCTGGTACTGGTGGCTGGTACTGGTGGCTGATATTGGTGACTGGTACTGGCGGCTGTTATTGGTGACTGGTACTGGTGGCTGGTACTGGCGGCTGGTACTGGCGGCTGGTACTGGTGGCTAGTACTGGCGGCTGGTATTGGTGACTGGTACTGGGGGCTGGTACTGGTAACTGGTACTGGCAGTTGGTATTGGTGACAGGTACTGGTATTGGTGACTGGTACTGGCGGCTGGTACTGGTGGCTGGTAATTGTGATTGGTATTGGTGACTGGTACTGATGACTGGTACTGGAGGCTGGTACTGGTGACTGGTAATTGTGATTGGTATTGGTGACTGGTACTGATGACTGGTACTGGAGGCTGGTACTGGTGACTGCTACTGGTGGCTGGTATTGGTGACTGGTACTGATGACTGGTACTAGTGACTGCTACTGGTGGCTGGTGGCTGGTACTGGTAATTCGCACTGGTGGCTGGTACTGGTGACTGATACTTGTGACTGGTGGCTGGTACTAGTGACTCGCACTGGTGGCTGGTACTGGTGACTGGTACTGATGACAGGTACTGGTGACTGGTACTGGTGTCTGGTATTGGTGACTGGTACTGATGTCTGGTACTGGTGGCTGCTACTGGTGACTGATACTGGTACTTGTGACTGGTGTCTGGTACTGGTGACTGCTACTGGTGACTGGTGGCTGGTACTGGTGATTCGCACTGGTGGCTGGTACTGGTGACTGATACTTGTGACTGGTGGCTGGTACTGGTGACTCGCACTGGTGGCTGGTACTGGTGACTGGTACTGATGACAGGTAGTGGTGACTGGTACTGGTGTCTGGTATTGGTGACTGGTACTGATGTCTGGTACTGGTGGCTGCTACTGGTGACTGATACTGGTACTTGTGACTGGTGTCTGGTACTGGTGACTGCTACTGGTGGCTGGTGGCTAGTACTGGTGATTCGCACTGGTGGCTGGTACTGGTGACTGGTACTTGTGACTGGTGGCTGGTACTGGTGACTCGTACTGGTGGCTGGTACTGGTGACTGGTACTTGTGACTGGTGGCTGGTACTGGTGACTCGCACTGGTGGCTGGTACTGGTGACTGGTACCTGTGACTGGTGGCTGGTACTGGTGACTCGTACTCCAATCAAATGAACTATACTAGAGCGCATCTGAAGATCACATTTTTTTCTACCAGTCAATTACCGGTGGACAAAGAGATACCACAAAAACAATGGCGCTGGATAGGGCACACACTGCGGAAGCCAACTCAGAGTATTACACGACAGGCCTTTTTTTGAATCCCCAGGGGATGAGGCAAAGAGGAAGGCCAAAATATACTTGGAAAAATCTAGGTGGAAGCAGAGATGAAGAAGATGAGTAAGACATTGAACGATCTTAAAAGAATGGTAGGAAACAGAATGGCTTAGAAAGTGTTTGTTGAAGACATATGCTCAATATGGAGCTGAAAGGAGGAGGAAGAAGTTGATGATGATGTGAAGAAAAAGAAGAAGCTCCTCAGTTTCGTTCTAATGAATATGTTAAGGGTCCTTGAAATAATGATAATAAATGTGAAGATATTTTTTTTTAGCTTTCAAGCAACTAAAAATGTTTTGGAGGCCGGACCTCAGCTGAAGCCATGTATGTTTGGATGCCGCAGAACTACCAGCTTGTTGTAAGTTACAGCACATCGCATTTACGCCAATTTAGCGTCTTCTTAAAGACCGGTGATGAAAAAGAGTAGTCGTCAGTTACTCAATAACGCAATAGTCAGGCACACGAAACACGAAAGGACGATTTTTGAAATTGTAACGCTGTGCGTATTCTGCTTACTTTGCATTGCTTTACTTCTTTATGCTTCTTTCCATCACTTAATTTACTTTACTTCACTTACATTCATTTACTTCCTTTAATTTCCTTCGCTTCTGTATTGAAATTGAAGAACAAATATATTTTCTTAAACCTAACTTTTCTTGTTAACCTTAAGAACTTTAAGGGAACTTACGGACGGAAGAGACCAAAGGGCAGACCATTGCTGAGATATAAGGATGTTTGCAGGGCTTCCTTGAGGGAATTTTCTATAAGTGAAAGGAACTGGGAAAATGTGGCTGCGGATCGTAGCACATGGAGAGCAAACATAAAAAAATGGCACAGCAACTTTCGAGATAGTGCTGATGTCAAATTCAGATACAAAAGGTGCAAGAGAAAGGAGACAAGGCCGGGTACCACGGTACACCTTGCTCGTTCTGTGGATGGATCTGTCTGTCCAGGATTAACAAATTCAGCCACGAGAAAAGATGTTCACTAAAGCAGCACCCAGTATGAGACACTAATGCTTTACCAAACTACTGACCTATCATGATCGCTCGATACCAACCGTCTGTCAAGACGCCAAAGGCCATATATGTGTGTGTATGTATATATATATATACGACACATGACACGACTTCTGGTGAATAGAAACAAATTATATTAGTATTTACAATTTCTCAAAGGCAGTTGTTAGGTTTATTGGTTATGTGGTAAGAATAACGTCAGGCCGCTCTTCTCAAACAGTAAAACATCTGGTACCAATTTTCAGAGGGTATGCTCACGAAACTTATCAGTCTGAAAAAAACTCACATTTTAGGGAACTGACACGAGGCCATCCTGTCACTAGACGAGCGCACAAACCTCTACTTTCCTTTCCTTCCGTTCAATATGGCGGATATGCGGCAGGAACCGTTAAGGCTCTGTCTGAAAAGTGTTCTTTGTTGCAGTTTCCTCATATTCCAAATCTTGCATGCTGCCGGAGCTACTGAGAATACACATATATATACACGTATGTATGTATATGGCCTACGTGGTCTTGACAGACGGTTAGTAGCAAACAATTATGATAAGTCAGTAGTTTTGTAAAAAAAAATATTAGTGTCCTATGCTGGATGCTGCTTTTCTGAACAGCTTCTTTCGTGGCTGAATTTACCAGTACTGCATAGACAGAACCGGCCACAGAACAAACAAGATGCATCCGTGGTGCGTGTCTTCGTCTTCTTTCTCCCTCGTCTTTTATCTTCTGAATTTGATATCAGCAGTGCCTCGAAAGTTGCTGTGCCATTTTTCTTCTCCGTGTGCTACGATCTGCAGCCAGATTTTTGAAGCTACTTTCACTGACAGAGAATTCACTCAAGGAAGTCAAACAAACATCTATATATATATATATATATAGTAGCCTCCGTCAGTCATGGTTATATATGGATTTTGCAGCGCCCCTGGAAATGTTATTTTTCTTATTTCTTTCGCCGTGTATTCTTTTTTTCTAAGAATCTGTCTGCTTCTTGTTTGAGTTAGAGCTTTAGAGTGTGTTTCCCGCGATTGTGGTCTGCAGCTATTTCTTTTAAGGCTGTAGGGTTATGTTTAGAGTCTTTATGTCACGTTTACACACATCTACAAATCGAAGTTGTAGGCTTTCACTAGTTCTTCTGCCAGTTGTCCGTAGAGTATATCTTTTGGTATGCGGCCATCCTTCATACGGTATACGTAGAAAACAGCGTAATCTTCATTCATTGAACAGCGTGTTGATGTTCAGGAGACCTGTGCAAGTGAGGACCTCCCCTCAAAGTTTGCCACTTTGTCCTTTCAGGTGATACCAAGACTACGGCGCAGATATTGCATATGGAATGCATTTAACCTTCTCTCCTGCTTTACATAAGCTGTCCATTATTTACTGCCATACAGAAGGGTACTAATGATGCAGGCATTTCAAACTGCGGCCTTTGTTTTAATTGTGAGTTTGCTGTTTTGTCAAACACGCATAGAAAGACGGGCGAAGGCGGTAGCAGCTTTACCAATGCGGGTGTCAATTTCTGTATCTAAAAATAGTTTGTCGCTGATAATGGACCCCAGTTAGTTGTACTGCTGTAGGATATCACGTTTGTAGTTGTCGATAAATATTACAGGTGTTGCCCGTGACCGAGAATATTAGTTTTCTGAAAACCGATTGTTAGACCGAAGTCTCTGCAGGCGTGCGTAAAGCGATGTACCAAGCTCTGGAGTTCTTCCTGACTTTGCGTGACAAGTGCAGCGTCGTCAACAAATAACAGATATCTAATAGTGATAGACCTGATACAAAATGTGTCAATTAGTAGTAGATAATAGTAGTGATATATCTGTGCAAGGTTTGAGACTACTAGAAAGAAAATGTCGAAACAGGGAAAGAGTATCTGAGCCTATATTCTATGGGCCGGCTACGGCTCGAAAAGTCGACAGATAAATAAAATAGTGATGTGTCTGTGTGCTTGCGTGTGTGTGCGTGTGCGCGCGCAGAAAAAGAGTCCTTATATGTTATGTAGAGCCGATCCTAAAATATGGATGTGAATCATGGACAATAGGACAACAGACAAGAAAATCACTGGAGGCTGTAGAAATGTGGTTTACAGAAGAATGTTGAAAATGAAATAGACAGCTAAGATGAGTAATGAAAACGTTCTGAAAGAGGCCAAAGCAAAAAGAGAGCTAATTTCAATATTAGGAAGAAACAATTATAATTTTTTTGGCCATGTAATTATAAGAGAACAACTGGAATATATTGTAACAACTTGAAAAATTCAGGGACGAAGAGATAGAGGAAGCAAAGAGAAAAAATACCAGACAGCTTAAGAGAACGGCTTGGCAGAAGGTCAACAACAGAAATTATAAATAATTGTCGAAATCGAAAGTTATAGAGAGACATGATCACCTACGCCAGTAGGCCCGGTACTTGATGATTATGATGATGATGAACACATATTTATATAATTATGTATGCGAGCATCGTAGTTGACATCAGTGACGTATAGAACATGAACAAATGACAAAGCGTACAAAAACAAAATATGTGACCAAGAGAAGGATACGGCCATGTGATGAGAAGAAACAACAAGACAATCTCAAAGCAAGCCCTCAAATGGCAACTGGAGGGTACAAAAAAAGAAAGGTCCACTTAGAGAAACACTAAAAAGAACGCTGAAGCGAATGCAATAGCAGCAGGCATCTGCTCCCTTGCCGAGGCTGAGAGGCCTGCCCGATATATGGCGAGATGCAATGTGAGCCGAATGCAAGGCCTGACACTTGGGATCAAAGACCGTCAGATGTGGACAGTGTACACGTTTTGCCTTATGTGCGTTATGCGGCTCGAAATGGCAATAAACAGAGAGATAGATAATATGAACAACTTATAGATTTATAAATTGTCTTAACTAAATCTTTGAACTGGACTACAAAAGACAAGAGGTAGGGTTCGATCCCAACCGACGGCTTCCGGGTTCACCCAGACTTAAATGGATACTGGATTTTTTTCTGGTAAAGTAAAGCGGCACGGGCGTAATACCGACCACATTACCCCAAAATCATGTGCTAAAGGTCTGTAAAATTTATGGTCACTAACACCATATTCCCCATACGCCACTTGGCGTGACGGGTAACTAACACCATATTGCCTATACGCCACTTGGAGTGACAGGGGCACTCTTACTCTCTCTCTCTCTCTCTCTCTCTCTCTCTCTCTACTTAACTAAATCTTGATAATGCAGACATAAGAGTTATGTGAAACTTATATAGGGAACAGACAGCAGTAATAAGATGTAACAGAAAGAACACTGCTCCCGTTGATATAAAGAAAGAATCAGGCAGGATTCCGTTCTGTGTTCATGTTTCTTCAATTTTTGCACAGAGAAAATCTTTTAAGACATTCTGGATAACCCAGACTGTCCACATTATTGGTGAAATAACTAATAGCCGAAGATATGTCGATGGCACTATATTATACTGGTCGAGGATTCAGAACTACAACTAATTAAAGTAATAAAAAAGAAATGCAAAGAAGATGGGTCGAAAATAAATATTTAGAAAACTAAAACTATGATAATAAACAGAGCTGACAAACAAAACCTAGAAGTAAAAGTTCAAAGGTAAAGTACGAGACTTGAATCGGCGTCTTAGCACGCGAGTTTTCACCCATATGTGCTCGGCCGCCTATCTTAGCACGCGAGTTTTCACCCATATGTGCTCGGCCGCCTATCTTAGCACGCGAGTTTTCACCCATATGTGCTCGGCCGCCTATCTTAGCACGCGAGTTTTCACCCATATGTGCTCGGCCGCCTATCTTAGCACGCGAGTTTTCACCCATATGTGCTCGGCCGCCTATCTTAGCACGCGAGTTTTCACCCATATGTGCTCGGCCGCCTATCTTAGCACGCGAGTTTTCACCCATATGTGCTCGGCCGCCTATCTTAGCACGCGAGTTTTCACCCATATGTGCTCGGCCGCCTATCTTAGCACGCGAGTTTTCACCATATGTGCTCGGCCGCCTATCTTAGCACGCGAGTTTTCACCCATATGTGCTCGGCCGCCTATCTTAGCACGCGAGTTTTCACCCATATGTGCTCGGCCGCATATCTATCCAGAAGTGTTCGGAGACTTCTGGAAAGTACCGCTTCAAAACATAGAAACTCACTGTGCCAGGCGGCATTCATCACCTTCCCATAGTACTACCCTGGTACCCATTTCTGCCAGTGGCTGGGTTCACCGCGTGTTTTTTTTCCAACTACGAGTACAACTCACACTTCTCCCAGCGGAATCAAACACGGGTTGTCCGAACGTCGATAGTCCAGTCAGGTGGTTTTTCCCAACTAGGCTACCGAGGTCCCCTACTAAGAAATAAATAACAAAGAAGATGAAAATGACCTGCAGAAGGAGTTCAAGAATATAACTATCTTAGACATGTCATAATAAGTGACAGAAAATATTAAACAGAAGCAAATAAAATAATATGAATGGCAACACGTATTTTTATCAACTTGAAATACATATTCATATCAAAGCAAACAATATCAGGGCTAAATTGACTCGTTGACGTCTATCAAGTTTGATTGTGTTTCGATATTCCGATTGCTTGCGATGAATGATGATACCATATGACAGGAAACAGATGGCTGTGTTCACTTTCTGTGCGGTTTCACCTTATGTCTTTTGGCGTGTGCTGAGTCTGCTATGATGGAGACTGCAGCTACCTTTATTTGTTTGGGAGATGAGATATTAATTCGGATGGTTCCACTGGCACGAGCGGTTGAGCAATTATGGATTTTAATTCGCTTGCAGTGATACCGGGGATAACCATAACCATATCAAGTTCGCTTTATCTGAGCCTCATATGTTAGATTTAGATCTTTACATACATACATAATACATGATCTGATCCGTGCAATATTGTCATAAAAGCTGTCAATGGAAAAATACCCATTCTATTTTTTGCCAAACAAAATCAATAATGGAGAATTAATTACTGGGAGTGAACGACCCAAGCGTGCTTGATTCTGTGGCTCCAGTGGAGTGTCTGCTATGATGGGAGTTATTCACGATCGTCTGTATGTGCGCCAGTGTTGCAACCAAAAGAACACAATTCAGGTTGAATGTCGATCAGTTAATGCCTAGAACAGATTCAGAAACAACTAAATAAATGCGCTCGCTTTTTGATCCGAAGGGTATGGGTTCAAATCCCAGAAGCGAGGATATTTGTTCAGACCAACGAGGCTCTGGGGTTCACTCAGGCTAAAAAATAATCGGTAAACAAGAATTTGTTATCTGGGAAATATTGGCGGCTTGACGTGATTCTGGCCACATAACTCAAAAATATCCTTCTGGTCATGAAAACAAATATATTCACTAAGACAATATTCCTCATACGCCTAGGATGTCACGGTGGAGAAACTTTACTTACAGACATCTAGAAACATGAACTAGACATGACAAGAAAATGAAAGAGGTAATAACTAAAAGTGACCGAGACCAGAATAGGCAGGGACCCACACGACAAGCCATAATTAGCTCTTTCCATACATTACGACGCACCATACGCCTTAGAGTTTTCGGTCATGTACGTTTAGCCGCACAGTGCGTCACTGTCAATTGATTAGTCTGAGTCTAAACTGTCATCAAACCGTATTCTTTTTATATGTCTGGTATCATCTTGGTATTGGTGAAATATAATTCCTTGTTTAATTATCTAACAATTCATATATAATAATATAAAGTGTTAGATAAATATAAACATGTAGATTAAAATTTAAAAACCCGAAAAATGTTGTCCCTGAAACCTCTACAACTAAATTGATAAAAAACATATGTACTGAAAGAGTTAAGGCTTGTGATTATCAGATTGCCGACTGACTGCTGGATAGCTCTGTATAAAGAGTTGCCTATTACTGCTGCGCGTGGTCGTGCGGCTTAAGTCACTGTATCACTCACTGGCTGAAAAGCCGGCGTATGGTGTTAGAAACCCACGGTAGACAGAAAGGATTGTTTCTATTGGGGGTAAAATAAAAATCCAGTCTCACACGCTGTGGCGACTGCTTTGACCAAGCGGCCTTTATCCCTCTGGTTCTATCGTGTGCCCCCCGACATACACCAGCAATGGTAATATGTGTCGTAAAGATAGTTGTTTTTATTTTTTTAATTACTGAATGAAAGCTACATCTTCGTGATTGACGTTTTTAGCTCTCTCCGTGTTTCACATCGGTTATAATCCATTTGATTGTAAAAACAGGAATAACCCCTCTAAATGGCCATTGATGTCTACGCCTTTGCTACATGCAACCACCTGCCTATCTTGCCATCCTTACACATACACCATGCCTACAAGAATGTGCTGGCTGCACAACAGCGAACTGGCAAGTTGACAGCTAACCTGGTTTATTCCAATTTGTATGAGTCACACAGCGAACACATTGCGTACCGAGTTAACGGACATGTCAGTTGCGCCTGGTTTGTTTTGTTCTATTCTTCAACCGGGAAAATTAAGTGTAAAGATCAAAAGCACTATCAGCTCCGCTCCAGCGGGAATGTTGCGTCAATTGGCTATTTAGTTCAACCGACAAAACCTCAATGTTGTGAAGGATTCTGGGTAAATTACTTTAATACTGTACTACTTCTATCAGCTATATAGGGGGGGGGGGGGGGATGAAATTATTGAATACAGAGTTTGTTGTTCGTTAAAAGCTGATACGGCTCTATGTTGCACTTGAAAAGTGTACCCATTTCGGTGCTTTTCACCCGGATCATGTTTCGATATTCCGAATGCTTACGATGAATGATGCTTGCTTGCGTTCGCCGAAACTAAAAGGAGTACACCTCTTTGTCATCCGCCTTTAAAAGAACGTTAAGTGGGCGTGTCTACGTTGTGTTGTGGTTTGCAGTATAACTGTGATATTTGCGCCTTTCGGCCCAACACATCCGACTTCAGCATAACGATGAATGATGACATTGTATGACGAAGGACAGATAGTTGCATTCACTTTCGGTGCGGCTTATCCTTATGCCTTTTGGCGTGTGCTGTGGCAGCGTTGATAGGGACTGCAGCTGCCTTTCTTTATTTAGATCCTTCAATGAGATGAGATATTAATTCGGATGATTCCACTGACACGGGCGGTTGAGCAATTATGGATTTTAGTTCGTTTGCAGTGATACCGGGCCTTCGACTAACTACTACAACTACCCTTTTCGGTGACGAGGGAGATGCAAAGTTCTAATTCTTACTTCTCCACAACTCTCGTTCATCGCTGTTGTAGTTTCTCTGACACTCACCATCATTATCATCACCATCATCGTCATAAACTTCATCATCATCATCATCATCATCATCATCATCTCATCATCTTCCTTATCATCTTCATCATCATCATCATCATCATCATCTTCATCATCATCTTCATCATCTTCCTCATCATCATCATTATCATCATCACCATCTTTCCCACCCTTCAACTGAAGGCTACTCCTCTTCATCATCATCATCTTCCTCATCATCTTCATTATCACCATCATCATCATCATCATCATCATCTTCTCATCATCTTCTCATCATCATCATCATCATCATCATCATTCCCACCCTTCACCTGAAGGCTACACCTCTCCATCCGCCACTCGTTCGAAAACGCCAACTTTATATTTCTAGAGATGTACCATCCGAGGTACTGAAATTTCGTGAATATTACTTTTCCTTCTTTTTCACACTTGCGGCCGTGTGCCCCTCGCCATATAAGCAGACATTCTCCGATTTCAAAGGTACTATCAATTTTATCGTCAAGAGCTTTTGGCGCTTTTTTTCCAATCAGGTTTTCCTGGTCAGCGACCATTTTTGGTTTTCTCTTTGAATGTCCAATGCTTCTTTAACGTGGCAGAATGCACGCGGAACCTTTTTTTAAAGCCGTTATCAGAGAGGGAAAGACGTTCTCAGACACTGATGGAGGGCATAGCCACACAAAAAACAATTAACAAAACATATTTGAAAAGAAAAATTCCCAGACCTACGGTGAGATTCGAACCCATGTCTTTCTTGCTCAGAGGCCGAGGTCTTAATTCAGAGGAAAAGGTATGCTAACCGCACTCGGAAAAAATGACAAATAATCAACAACAGAAAAAACAAAACAAAGAACAATATATGGACTGAAGCCGTACTCAGTGGCACAGCGCCCTGCCACAAAAAGCCAAACGCTAGAAACACTGCCATTAATAATCATTATCATCATCAAGTACCGGGCCTGCTGGTGTAGGTGACCATGTCATTCCACAACTTTTGATCTAGACAGTTATTTATCATTTGTTGTTGACCTTCTGCCAAGTCATTCACTTAAGCTTTCTGGTATTTTTTCTCTTTGTTTCCCTCTATCTCTTCGTCCCTCAGTTTTTCCAATTGTTAAAATATATTCCAGTTGTTCTCTTCTCATTACATGACCAAAAAATTATGATTGTTTCTTCAAAATATTAGAAATTAGCTCTCTTTTTGCTTTGACCTCTTTCAGAACATTTTCATTACTCTTCATAGCTGTCCATGGTATTGTCAACATTCTTCATGTAAAACCACATTTCTACAGACTCCAGTGAGTTTCTTGTCTCTTGTCCTATTGTCCATGATTCACACCCATGTGTTAAGACTGCCACTCAGCTAACTTAAAAATTAGCTATCGTGGACAATGTTTTTCGTGCAAGTGTTCTCATGAATATAGGATAAGGCTACGATCACAGCTCGGAAATACATTATGTATCTGTGTTTTTTCCCATTAAGACAAGTATCTCCCGGACAGGGTAGGGCTGAATACTTACAGTGCAGACACACATTTAGGACGAAACAACACGAAAAGTAGTTTCCAGTGGTTTAGACTGGAGACAAATAATAAAAAATGAATATTATCGTGGCAAAGCGCTGTGCCATTGAGTGCGGGTTCGATCCTGCTTCGGTCCATATATTGTTCTCTGTTGTATTTTTGTTGTTCTTGATTATTTGTCATTTCTTTCCCGAGTGCTGTAAACATACCTCTTCCTCTGAATTGATTCGCTGATTATCGCCTCGGAGGTTTCCCTCTAGAATAATATTCATTGATTATTATTTGTCTCCGGCCAAGGTCTTGCCTCTCTCTAGACAACCCACCCCACTCGCCCTTCGTTAAATGTAAATTTATTAAAATGTTAGACATAGTGAATTTATAGAAATAGTTAGGAATGTAGATTTATTGAAGAATAGGTAGAATTAGATGGAAAGAAAAGACAACAAACGATGAAGTTTTAAAACAACCAAAAAAAAGAGAACTACTAAATACAATTAAGACAAGGCAAATGAATTTTGGGGGCACGTTAAAAGATACTGCAGCCTACTAAAAGTAACATTGGAAGGGAAAAATATAAGGTAAAAGAGGCAGAGGCAGACCAAGATTAACATGGACGAGTAACATCAAAAGATAGACAAGTCAATCTATGACAACCTGCACCACAAGCAAGAACAGAGTGGAATGGCGATCCATGGTAGCCAACCTTCGTTGCGGAGACGGCACTCGATGATGATGATGAGACATAGTGAAAGAAAGCAAAAATAAATGACTCAGTCTTCATAGCAAAAGACAGAAGTAATGTAACAACAAAGAAAAATTCATCACCGCAATGCACAATAAAGACAAGTGGAACAATATTAAAACAGGTAAATGAATTTTAAATATCTGGGAACATGGTTAACCTCAGATGGTAGGTGTACAACAGAGGTGAGATGCAGAATGGCTCAGGTAAAAGCAGCTTTCCAAAAAATTGAGGAAGAGTCTATGCAATCCATTTTTGACAATCGAAACAGAAAAACATTTCTTAAATGTTATGTAGTGCTAGTCTTAACATATGGATGTGAATCATGGACAATAGGATAACCGACATGAAAATCACTGGAGTCTGTAGAAATGTGGTTTTACAGAAGAATGTTGAGGATACCATGGACAGCTAAGAAGAGTAATGAAAACGTTCTGAGAGAGGTCAAAAGCAAAAAGAGAGCTAATTTCCAATATTAGGAAGAAACATTCATCATTTTTTTGCCATGTAATGAGAAGGGAACAGCTGGGATATATTGTAACAACTGGAAAATCGAGGGACGATGAGATAAATGGAAGCAAAGACAAAAGATACCAGACAGCTAAAGAGAATGGCTGGGCAGAAGGTCAACAATGGAAATGATAAATAACTGTCGAGATAAAAAGTTGTGGAGAGACATGATCACCTACGTCAGCAGGCACGGTACTTGATGCTAATGTAATTTTGTGTTATGTTTGAACAGAAAGCTGCAATATGTAAATTCAGTCCCAACACCGGCCGACTTTCAGAGTGATATTTTTTTCGGAACCTTGGTCAGTATTCACATGTGTGTGTATCCTGATTTTCCCCCTACACCTGCACGGTGGCTGATACACTCTGGCTAGATCTTCGTTTGACGTAGGAGCTTTTCTTGTCGTAGGCTGGACATGTGCACTTCTTCTTCTTCTTTCCTTCCTCATCTGCCTTTCAGCGACATGGGGAGATATAATTTGCGGTCTCTTGCTCTTCTGTTCGCCTCTGCTGCTGTTATGTTTCTTAGTGCTTCTATTATTCCATCCATCCATCTTTTTCGTGGTCGACCCTTGGTCTGGAGTTCTTAAACGTTTGTTGAAGGCTCGTTGTGTTGTGTTTTGATCTTTCTGCTTGTCACGTGGCCAAAGCATTTTATCTGTTGTTTCCTTATATATTCTATGGCGGGGACTATTCCTAGCTTTTTTCTCAGTTCTTCATTTCTGATCTTATCTCTCAGATCTTATCCTGTCATTCGTCTAACACATTTCATCTCTGTAGAGGTTAATTTTCTTATTGTTCTTGCATCTAGGGTCCAGGTCTGGCATTGGTAGCACAACGTTGGGATGAAGATTGTATTGTATAGTGCTCGTTTTGCCTCCAGAGTTATTTCCTTGTTGGACAGTAGTGGTTATAACCATCCAATGATTTGACATGTGAACGGATTTATAATTTTACAATTCACATTGCAGGAGATCTTACGGTCTGTTGTTTGATGTGCGACGGAATAATCCAACGTCTAACTGTGTTTCATATGTTCGGATTTGGAGTCAAAAACGATGTCCTAACATCATCAAGGAGATCGTGAACTTCCGGTCAATATGGTGGATAGGCTGCAGGAACCATTAAAGGCTATGTCTGAAAAGTGTTACTTGTTGCAGTTTCCTCATATTCCAAGTCCGTCTTGTTTTATAAGCAACGGAGTTGAGTGCTTGTGCACATCTTGCGCTGTGCGTTTCAACCGTTTTGATCGTGTTTCGATATCTCGATTGCTTACGATGAATGATGACATTGTATGACGGAGAACAGATGGCTGTTTTCACTTTCTGTGCAGTTTCACCTTATGTCTTTTGGGCGTGTGTTGGGACTTTTATGAGGGAACTACAGCTATCTTTGTTTGGGAGATGAGATAGTAATTGGGATAATTTCACTGGCACGGGCGATTGAGCAATTATGAATTTTAATTCGCTTGCAGTGATACCGGGGCCTTCCATAACCATAACACAGGCTGGATGCTGGCCAAGGCTGTGGAGCCCACCTTGCCGTGGTCACTGTCTGGGTGTTCTGCCATAGCCGTACCTTATCTCGATGATACCCACCAGGCAGTTGCAGTTTGTTTTGCGGTTGTCCTTCCACTTGGATGGAGCTTTGAATGCCACTCTAACTCGCATTTTCCGGAACCAAGTTACCTTCCTTCTCTATCACAACTCGCTTGGTTAAACTAGTCAGTGGTTTCCAGACCCACCACATGATGATATTGTCGGATCATGATCAGCTCTGGATTGTTCATCCCTACAGCGCGAGACAGCACAATTTACGCTTACTTTAAACCTCTTTTTTAAAGAGCAGATGAAGACAGGGAGGGATCGTCGGGCAGAAGACACAGAAGAAGACGAATAAGATGTAGTTGTTGTTCGGGGCTGCTTCCCTCGTCTTTGTCTCTCCTTGTTATTTCTGCACGACAGCAGCTGTTGATAGAGCTGTTTATCTAATTAAACCCGTCTTTATACTTCTTGGAGGGATAGTTGGCCATTGTTCTACTTCACCGACTTTCTTCTTGCTTCATACCGTCCGCTAGGGTTTTTCAGCGTTCATCAGTTAAGTTGTTGTAGATGCGCTTTGTCGCTGGTTAAAGGCAAGCCTAGATTCGCGCCTTTCGCCCCGACACATCCGTCTTCGGCATGGAAGATTTCTAACAATTTTCTTCTGTTTAACTGCCAATGTTTCTTTAACGTGCTCAGAGTGCAGGCGGGACCTCGTGTTTGTCAATCTTATCCGATAGGATTAGACATTACATTTTACAACCCAGAGAGAGGGTAAACCCGTGAAGAAAGACAGATATGAAGAGAAAACTTCAACCATTTGTGGCTGGATTTGAAACCAGGACCTTCTTGTGAAGAAACCGATGACCTACCTCTAGACCAGCCAAGCTTTACCTCCGCATAGCTTTTCGAAAAGCGTTTTTTTCCCAAGCCTTTGTCTTACCATATACGATATACCTAACCCACTCTCTTTCAGTACACACGACTACTTCTATAGTCTTTTTGTTTCCTTGACTTTCTCTAAGACATCAGTTGTTTGTGTTCAGAGTTGTCTCCCCCATGAAACCATGTCCCATAGACTCACGAGTCTCTCCTAGCCGGGTTTGTATTCAGGTTTTCATCTGTTAGGTGGAGCCTCCACCGAGACTCTTATGTTCCTTCAACCTGAAGTTCTGGCTTGCTTTTCTCCCAGGAAAATCTATCTGAGCACTTCATTGTGTGAGTTTTGAAACTTAAGATCACATATCTTGTTTGCTATTCATCTTTGACACTTGAATTAACAAACATTTTGGTCGAAGAGTGGGTATAGCACTGTTACGATAAGATAAGTGATAGACACACAATCAGGGTACAGTGTCTGGTGTTTTTTTCAGTTTTCAGTCTCAAGTAGGTGAGAACGGGAACCTAGACCTATTGGAGGCTAACGAAATAGGGGGAAATTTAGCATGTAAATAAATCCCTTCTTCTTCATCACTTAACTCCGTGGGTCGTAGGGGCACCATAGAGACTTCCTCAACTTTCTCCATTTCTCTCCATCTTAATCAGTCTTTATAACTCTGCAAAGTCGAGGCCTATCTGTTCTTTGATGTTATCTTCCCATCTCTACCTTCCTCTCCTTCTCCCTCCTTTCTCAGTTCCTTACAGAAAGGTATTTGCCAGACCAGACGATCGAGATATGTGATGAAACCATTTCATTTTGCGTTTCTTTACAATCAAAAGATCATCATGTACTCTGATGCTTGTTACAACCTATTTCCGAACTTGTTCATTCGTGAAACGATAAAAGTAAGAGATGCTTCAATCTGACGATAACATCTCATTGCTATAGCTTGCATTTTATCCTGCCTGTAGCTCTGATGTCAATGTAAAGTAGCCCCTAGCAGTTAATAATCGAATTCACTGTTATATACAACTATAAGTATATATTTATATATTATTTTTTTAAATTTTTAAGTACCACCGTCACGCAAGTGGCGTATAGGGAAATATGGTGTTAGTGACCCTATATTTTACAGACCTTCAGCAAATGATTTTTGGGGTAATGTGGTCGGTATTACGCCCGTGCTGCTTTACTTTCCCAGAAAAAATCCAGTACCCATTTAAGACTGGGTGAACCCGAAGCCGTCGGTTGGGATCGAACCCTACCCCTTGTCCTTTGTAGTCCAGTTCGCTAACCACTGAGCTATCGCGGCTCTATATGTATTATACATATATACTTTTTTTTGCGTTCGCAGCTTTTACCTCTGACGAAGTCCCTAGAGACTAGGAACACAAGAGTTGTGTGCACAGGGGTCCCTCGCCGTACAGGCGGATAACTTCGTCTTTGGAGAAGTCATAATTTTCCGTCCATGAGTAATTGACGTTTCAAGCCGTGCCTCGCTGCTGAGACCAGTGGTTGCCGCAGAGAGAATCAAAAATCCCTGCTGCAGCCGAGACTTGAACCCACGACCTCTTTGTTTCGAGGCCGGCGTCTTGCCTCGAGACCAACCAGTCCCCATTAAGGATATACAATCTAGAGAACCACCCAGGCCGAAGATTAATATCGCTGCAACAAAATTATCCGACAACCAAGTCCTGTTAAATAATGCATTCCAGAAATGCGCGGAAAAAGCAGAAGACCTAGATAATGGATATGATTCATGCGCTCCATGGTAGCCAACCTTCGATCCGGAGACGGCACTCAATGATGATGACGATCTTGGGGCCTTAGCCGGCGGTATTCTTCTTCTTCTGCGATCATGACTCTTTCAGAGTAGTGCCGGACTCTCTCATGACGGCAGCTGTCTGTTTAAGTGATTCGGTTGACCCGTATAGTTTCTCTTCCAGTGAGGTGGGTGTGGTCCACATCGTACTTCTCAAGTATGTGTACTGGGGACAATCCTATAGAACATGTTTTGTTGTCATTTTATCCAGTGTGCAGTGGCATTGGCTGGTTGTACCTATTTTGAATTTGGTGAACATGTGGTTTCTCATTCTGTTGTAGCCAGTGCGTAGGCGAAGTATGATGACTTGATCCCTCCTTGATAGTTGGAGGTATCCATCCCTCTCGTCATAATTTGGGTGTTCTCGTTTCCATTTTTTCATGAAACTGGTCTTTGTCAGCTCGTTCGTTGCGTTGAGACCTTTCTGCGCTATCGAGGGCAGAGATCTGAACACTAACGGACATTTATAGAATGACGACAATACTGCGACCTATATATGGTCCAGGCAGAGTGGCGTCCGATATCACGTTTTTATCATCGATCTTGTGGTTCTGTACGACTCTACTGGACCACGCCGTCAAACCATCCAGCATCTTTTGCCTTGTCTACCTCTGCCTCTCCATCCTTCTGTTTTTCCTGTTGTATTCCAACTCGCCACTTTCTCAACACGTGACCTACAAGCAGACCACATTTTCCTAACCGCGTTACAATCTTCATTTCCTTAGCTGCCTCTTATGTCTCTCATTTGATTGTGTTGCTATTGGCTGTCCGCGAGACTTATATCATCATAAATAAGATAACAGATTCATCCAACGCTGTATCTCTCTCTCTCTCTCTCTCTGTCTTTTTAACTGTCCATAATTCACACCATACAGAAACACACAATGCCTGGAGTATAAGCTCAGAACACAATCTTGTCGCGCTTTCTCCCTGCATCGAAGGTTGGCGACAATGGAGATTCATTTCACTCTGACTCTTGTGGACGCTGTCTTAAATGAACCAAATTAGTAAACAACCATGCGTCCACTAACGCAGGAGGAGATCAACACCTTCTTTGACAAACTATCCAAATAGTAAATAACATGTTTCATCATATATTCGTATAAATCTGGTAGAACTTTTAGTTTAAAATACTTGTCAGATAAATTCCATACAAGACTACCTGTGTGTTTATATGTTCGGTTGGTGTCAAGAACGATGTCCTAACATCATCAAGCGCTATACATTTTTGTTCTCAATATGACGATCATCATTTTCGGGAGGACGTGAACTTCCGGTATATGGTGGATAGGCGGCAGGAACCATTGAAGGCTATGTCTGAAAAGTGTTCCTTCTTGCAGTTTCCTCATATTCCAAGTCCGGCTTGTTGCAGGAGCTACTGAGTTAAGTGCTCTGTCCATACCGTGAGCTGTGTGTCTCATCCGTTTTTATCATGTTTCGATATCTCGATTGTTTACGATGAATGATGATATCGTATGACAGGGAACAGTTGGCTGTGTTCACTTTCTGCGCGGTTTCGCCTTATGTCTTTTGGCGTGTGCTGAGACTGCTACGATGGGGACTACAGTTACCTTTCTTTGTTTGGGAGATGTGTTAGTAATTCGGATGATTCCACTGGCACGGGCGGTTGAGCAATTATGGATTTTAATTCGTTTGCAGTGATACCGAGGCCTTCCATAACCAATAACCAATTCCATACTTAAGGTTGTCACGTTCTGTTTTATTCAATACACAAGAGTCAAGAACTCAACTACTCTATTTATTGTTTGTGTGCTACTCAAATCACATACGACTTTAATTTATCAAAGTCTACAAATTTGGACATCATCAAGTAGCGTGTGAGATACGCCATATTCGTCTTTGATGGAAAGAAGTGATCGCTCCAGGATATGACGTCATTCATTATGAAGATTCTTCTTGGATCTTCTTCGACGAGAACTCTGGAACTTTTCTTCCATCATTTACATTTTTGTATTGCTGATCTCTGACACGGGTGTTCTGGTTGGCCTACTGTTTGTGTGGATAGAGACCATTGGCTAAAAAGTCAATCAACTGAACGGGATGTGTCAAAGTCTCGTTTTTCGCCACCTACGTATTTAGCTTTCTGTCTGTATGGTACGTTGTGTGCATAACAGTGGAGAATTACACCACCATATGTCATCCAACAAGCTTTGGGTTATGTGCATTCTAGTCTTGTCGTTGTTGCTGTATGTGGCCACTGCTGTTGCTGTTGTGGTAACGCCAAACGAGATAGGTCTTGAGAAATGCTTGCCAAGTCCAAGGCTGATGTTCGGATGTTCCAAGGATGTACCTACATTGATTCGGTAGTAACGTTGCTACTACAGCTGATCGCCATTACTGTCATGCTCTTCACAATTGTTCTGTCCATTATACACAAGTCCACGTGGAAGAAGCTCAGTGGCCTGCCGATGCTGGAAGTTTCCGAGCTGAAACCGATCAACGATCCTAGGTGGAGCTCAGTGCGAGCTAGCGCCCAAGTTCGTGTAGCTAGATGTTCTTTGCCTTGTCTCTATCTTACATCATCATGCACGCACTCAGCCACGTGGCCAGACTGTACTATCTGATGCGGACTCAAAACTCAGGGGACATGAAAATGACATTCTCTGAAGGTCTTATCCAGCTGATCTTCCAGCACGTCAGCCACGCCCACCATGCCTGCAAGTTTTGGATCTTCGTGGTCGTCAGTAGAAACTTTACCAAGAACCTCAGACAAACTTTGGTGGACGTTACCAAGTGTATATGTTAGTCGTGGCTTATATCTTGGTGGTTGTCTGTGCTAACCATGGCTCATATCTTTGTGTGTGTATGTGATAGATAGCCATGTTTCCTATCTTGGTGGTGTCTGTGCTAACCATGGCTCATATCTTTGTGTGTGTATGTGATAGCCATGTTTCCTATCTTGGTGGTGTCTGTGACAGCCATGGCTCAATTTCTGTGCATATCCGTGCTAGTCGCAGCTCATATCTTAGTGAGAGTCTGTGATAGCCATGGCTGATATCTTGGTGGGTGTATGTGCTGGCCATGGCTCATATCTAGGTTTGTGACTGGGCTGGCCATGATTCATATCTTAGTGTGTATCTGTGCTGGCCATGGTTAATATCTTGGTGTATTTCCGTGCTAGCCATGGCTCATATCTTAATGTGTTTCAGTGTGCTAGTCATGGTTCATATCTTGGTGTGTTTCTGTGCTAGCCATGGCTCATATCTTAGCGTGTGTGTGTGTGCTAACCATGGCTCATATCTTGGTGTGTGTCATGTTAGTCATATCTCATATCTTGGTGTGCATGTCTATGTTAGTCATATCTCATATGTTTGTGTGCATGTCTATGTTAATTATATCTCATACATTTGTGTGTGAATGTCTATGTTAGTCATGTCTCATATATTTGTGTGTATGTCCATGCTAGTCACATCTCATATCTTAATGTGTGTCTGTCTATATTAGTCATGTCTCATATCTGTGTGTGTTTGTGTTTACTCATATCTTATATCTTTGTGTGTGCATGTCTATGTTAGTCACATCTCCTATCTTTGTGAGTGCATGTTTATGTTAATCATGTCTCATGTCTTTGTGTGTGCATGGCTGTGTTTAGTCATATATCAAATCTTAGTGTGTGTATCTGTGTTAGTCATATCTCACATTTTAAAATGTGCTGTGTTAGTCACATCTCATATCGTTGTGTGCATGTCAGTGTTAGTCACATCTCATATCGTTGTGTGTGCATGTCTGTGTTAGTCACATCTCATATCTTTGAGTGTGCATGTCTGTGTTAGTCACATCTCATATCTTTGAGTGTGCATGTCTGTGTTAGTCACATCTCACATCTTGTGTGTGCATGTCTGTGTTAGTCACATCTTATATCTTTGTGTGTGCATGTCTGTGTTAGTCACATCTCATATCTTTGTGTGTGCATGTCTGTGTTAGTCATATCTCATATCTTTGTGTGTGCATGTCTGTGTTAGTCACATCTCATATCTTTGTGTGCATGTCTGTGTTAGTCACATCTCATATCTTTGTGTGTGCATGTCTGTGTTAGTCACATCTCATATCTTTGTGTGTGCATGTCTGTGTTAGTCACATCTCATATCTTTGTGTGTGCATGTCAGTGTTAGTCACATCTCATATCTTTGTGTGTTCATGTCTGTGTTAGTCACATCTCATATCGTTGTGTGCATGTCAGTGTTAGTCACATCTCATAGCGGTGTGTGTGCATGTCTGTGTTAGTCACATCTCATATCTTTGAGTGTGCATGTCTGTGTTAGTCACATCTCATATCTTTGAGTGTGCATGTCTGTGTTAGTCACATCTCACATCTTTGTGTGTGCATGTCTGTGTTAGTCACATCTTATATCTTTGTGCGTGCATGTCTGTGTTAGTCACATCTCATATCTTTGTGTGTGCATGTCTGTGTTAGTAACATCTCATATCTTTGTGTGTGCATGTCAGTGTTAGTCACATCTCATATCGTTGTGTGCATGTCTATGTTAGTCACATCTCATATCTTTGTGTGTGCATGTCAGTGTTAGTCACATCTCATATCTTGTGTGTGCATGTCAGTGTTAGTCACATCTCATATCTTTGTGTGTGCATGTCAGTGTTAGTCACATCTCATATCTTTGTGTGTGCATGTCTGTGTAGTCGCATCTCATATCGTTGTGTGCATGTCTGTGTTAGTCACATCTCATATCGTTGTGTGCATGTCTGTGTTAGTCACATCTCATATCGTTGTGTGCATGTCTGTGTTAGTCACATCTCATATCTTTGTGTGTGCATGTCTGTGTTAGTCACATCTCATATCGTTGTGTGCATGTCTGTGTTAGTCACATCTCATATCGTTGTGTGCATGTCTGTGTTAGTCACCTCTAGTGACTCGAGCAGATGGTGCTCGTAAATGAATTCAAATACATAGGAAGTGTAGTGACAAACGATAATTCACAAACAGCAGAGATAGACTCAAGACGCAACAAGGCTTGTCAAATGATTGGACAGCTATCACCACTATTGTCCAACAAGGAAATAACTCTTGAGGCAAAACGGGCACTCTACAATACAATCTTCATTCCAACGTTGTGCTACCATGCCATTCCTGTACCCTAGGTGCAAGAACAAGAAGAAAAAATAACCTCTGCTGAGATTAAATGTGTTAGACGAATGACAGGAAACAGTCTGAGATACAAGATCAGAAATACGGAAACAGTCTGAGAGACAAGATCAGAATGACGAACTGAGGAAAAGGCTAGGAATAGCCCCTGCCAGAGAATATATAAAGAAACAACAGGTAAAATGGTTTTGGCCACATGACGAGGCTGAATGATCAAACACAACACAACGAGCCGTCATTAAACGTTGCGAGAACACCAGACCCAAAGGACATCCACGAAAACTATGGATTGATGGAGTATTAGAAGCACTAGAAAACATAACAGCAGCAGAGGCGAACAGAATAGCAAAAGACCGAAAATTATATCTCCTCTCGACGTTGAAAGGCAGATGAGGAAGGAAAGAAGAAGTCGTTTAAATTATTGTATTTCTACAGTTGACAGAAATTCTAATTTAGTTACATCTACGTTCGCTTAAACGTCTTTTAAAAGGTGGAGCGGAGGCAAGGCATCTAACAGGAACAGAGTTGGAAGCTGTCAACGACTGACAGCTGATGGCTTGCATCAGGATCGGTGAACCATCCAGACCCTACTTCGTCATGTCTCTAGACACAGACTAACCAGTCTAGTCTGGCTAAACGATTAGTGATCGAAGAGGGACAGCAACCTGCTACTCAGAAATGTCGTGCTGAACTCGGATGTGTCGAGGCGAAAGACGCAAATATCACAGTTTTACTGTAAACCACAAGACAACTCATCTACGCCCACTTAACGCCCTTTAATGATGGATGATGCTGAGGACTGTCCATTTCTTTAGTATTCATCTCCTCAAGAGTCCAGACAACAACCAAAAAAAAAAAAAAAAAAGAAAACGTGAAACAAGAGTAGCAGTCTTCGGCGGTGTAGAAAACGTGAAACAAGAGTAGTAGTCTTCGGTGATGTAGAAAAAGTGAAACAAGAGTAGTAGTCTTCGGCGGTGTAGAAAACGTGAAACAAGAGTAGTAGTCTTCGGCAATGTAGAAACGTGAAACAAGAGTAGTAGTCTTTAGCGATGTAGAAAACGTGAAACAAGAGTAGTAGTCTTCGGCAATGTAGAAAACGTGAAACAAGAGTAGTAGTCTTCGGCAATGTAGAAAACGTGAAACAAGAGTAGTAGTCTTTAGCGATGTAGAAAACGTGAAACAAGAGTAGTAGTCTTCAGCGATGTAGAAAACGTGAAACAAGAGTAGTAGTCTTCAGCGCTGTAGAAAACGTGAAACAAGAGTAGTAGTCTTCGGTGATGTAGAAAACGTGAAACAAGAGTAGTAGTCTTCGGCGGTATAGAAACGTGAAACAAGAGTAGTCTTCAGCGATGTAGAAAACATGAAACTCTCTCTCTCTCTATCTCTCTCTCTCTCTCTCTCTGCGCTCAGGACTCAATCAGAGTATGGATTCCAGACTCTCACATGAAGTCAGCTGTCAGGCTAAGTGTGTTGACCGCCCCCACAGACAGAACATCACAATCATAGTCTAGTAGTCTTCAGCGATGTAGAAAACATGAAACAAGAGTAGTCTTCGGCGGTATATAAAACGTGAAACAAGAGTAGTCTTCAGCGATGTAGAAAACATGAAAACAAGAGTAGTCTTCAGCGATGTAGAAAACATGAAACAAGAGTAGTCTTCAGCGATGTAGAAAACATGAAACAAGAGTAGTCTTCAGCGATGTAGAAAACATGAAACAAGAGTAGTCTTCAGCGATGTAGAAAACATGAAACAAGAGTAGTCTTCAGCGATGTAGAAAACATGAAACAAGAGTAGTCTTCAGCGATGTAGAAAACATGAAACAAGAGTAGTCTTCGGCGGTATATAAACGTGAAACAAGAGTAGTCTTCAGTGATGTAGAAAACGTGAAACAAGAGTAGTCTTCAGCGATGTAGAAAACATGAAACAAGAGTAGTCTTCGGCGGTATAGAAAACGTGAAACAAGAGTAGTCTTCAGTGATGTAGAAAACGTGAAACTTGAGTAGTAGTCTTCGGCGGTGTAGAAAACGAAAGTAAATAATACAGCAAAGAACAAATCATCATCGTTGCGTGCTGACCCGCATCGAAGGTTGGCTACCATGGAGCGCACTTTCCACTCTGGGGTCTCTTGCTTTGATGGTTCAGGTTGTCACATGCTGCCTTGTCCATCTTTAGATGTTACTCGTCCATGTTAGTCTTGGTCTGCCTCTACCTTGTGCTTTCCCTTCCAATATTACTTTTAGTAGGCTGCTGTGACTTTTAACATGTCCCAAAATTCTCATTTCTCTTTTTGGAATTGTGTTACTAGTTCTCTATTCATTCTTAGTTGTTTGAAGACTGCATCGTTCAAATAGCCCATAATTAAATGGAGAACAGCTGACAAGCTACACAACATGTTACGTGACGCCACGGGAAAGGTGACTCAGAACGATGTTACCTTGAACTTTTGAACACATGCCAAGACCACCAGGCAACAACACGAAATGGGAAGGGGAGGGGGCGTTTTGTGGCGGGAATGAAAAGGTCGACCTGATCTAGCTATTGCATTTTTTTAAGTTGGCTGAAATACCTCTCCTACTATTTCCTGTTATTGGCCTAGCACTAGAGAATGAGAAAGAAAGAAAGAGAGAGAGAGAGAGAGTGTGTGAGAGAGAGAGAGAGAGAGAGAGAGAGAGAGAGAGAAAAAACAGCATTCTATGGGTTGTTGGAAAAGGAGACTTGAGAAACAGTAAAAAAAAATCCACCATTATTCGATCTATGGTTATCCTTTGCTGAGTGCCCTAAATGTAGCTCCGATGAGCTCCTTTGAATGGTCGGTGCGAATTCTGTTTGATTCTCAGTGGGAGAAGTAAACCCATGAATGGCCTATGTGAATTCTGCTTGATTTCTCACTCTGAGAAGTGGACACATGAATGGCCTATGTGAATTCTGCTTGATTTCTCACTCTGAGAAGTGAACACATGAATGGCCTATGTGAATTCTGCTTGATTTCTCACTCTGAGAAGTGAACACATGAATGGCCTATGTGAATTCTGCTTGATTCTCACTCTGAGAAGTGAACACATGAATGGCCTATGTGAATTCTGCTTGATTCTCACTCTGAGAAGTGAACACATGAATGGCCTATGTGAATTCTGCTTGATTTCTCACTCTGAGAAGTGGACACATGAATGGCCTATGTGAATTCTGCTTGATTTCTCACTCTGAGAAGTGGACGCATGAATGGCCTATGTGAATCCTGTTTGATTTCTCACTCTGAGAAGTGGACACATGAATGGCCTATGTGAATTCTGCTTGATTCTCACTCTGAGAAGTGAACACATGAATGGCCTATGTGAATCTCGCCTGGTTCCACTACCAACAGAGTCAACACATGAAGACCCGAAGCGTCGGCAGAGATACAGTGTGCCGTAGAGGAAAGGTGCGAGACGATGAAGCGGATGCAAATTACATACACCCAGTGGGTATGAAGTCTCTACCCTCTCCCTCCGATAATAAATACTAAGAGAGTACTCTGAAACATTTGCAGATAACATTACATGGCGTTGGTCCAAAACGCGTCACGTCACCACTGCTGAACCCATCAACGCCAGTCGTTCCACATCGATCGTTACTTAATTAAATGGTTTGGACATCTGACCAGGATTAACTCTTTCCATACGTTTTGCCGCACCATGCCGATTTCGGCCACGTACGTTTCGCCGCATAGTGCGTCACTCTCAATTTGATTAGTGTGCACGGTCATCAAACCATATTATTTTTACATGCCGTGTGTCATTTGGTATAGGTGAAATATAATTCCTTGTTTAATTATCTGAAAATCCATATATAATATGTTATGTGTTAGATAAATATAAATATGTAGATTGTTTCTTAAAATCATGAAAATGATGTCTTTGAAATCCCTTCCGTTGCGTTAACAAAAAGCTCCCGTACAGAAAGAGTTAATCCAAAAGAAGACGCAGAACGAACATCTTCAAACTTGCCTTCTATGACAGACAAAAATTCCTATGTTTTCTATATCCGGAACGAAATATCAACAAGAGCTGCAGATAATGAAAACTATAGGCAGCAAAGCGTGGGTAGGCGGATCTAGAAAGTCAATAAATTATTTCATCATCACTAAGTGTCGTCTGTGCATTGAAGGTTGGCTACATTGGAGCGCCATTCCGCTCTGTCTCTTGCTTTGACGGTGCTGGTTGCATGGTCGACTTGTTTTATCTTTTGATGTTACTCGTCCATGTTGGTCTTGGTCTGCCTCTGTTATCGTTTTTTTTCTCTGACGTAAATTAGAATTCTCTCCGTGGCTTTCATTGGAATAGTACGTGATGAGGCTCCATTCAAAAGGGTGAGAACTTGTCAAAAGATGGGAGGTTGTGTCAAAACAAGTAGAGATATGCACGAAATAGAAAGTCGCAATCAAAAAGAAAGAAGAAAAGTGATAAGAAAGGAGTTTTTGGTTAGGTCTCTCCACACAACAAGTTGTGTATTCTTTGTGCCATAACTTTAGTTTCTATTTGTCATCATCATGTGCCATACCGGTTGGCGTAGGTGATCATGTCCTTCCACAATCTTTTATCCATAGTGCATCGTATCAGTTCTGTTGTTGACTGTTTTCCATGCCATGACACCAAGATGTCCAGTATTTTCTCTCTTTGTCGTCCGCGATCTCTCTTTCCTTTTATTTTGCCAGTTGTAACCAAGTATTCCAACTTTCCTCTTCTCATGATGTGCCTGAAAAATGTTGATTGTTTCTTTGTGATGTTTTTAGGAGTTGCCTTGTTGTGATTCTATTTGTCAACCGAATCTAAGACCAATGTTGTAATGTTGATTAATCTCAACATAAATTGTGTCAGCTACAGTGCAGGATTTTAAGGGGAAAAAAAACAGGCAAGACATGTAGATATGAGTACCGACCAGCTCATCCTGTGTCGTGATGATGTTCTTACTCCGCCATCGTAAAAAGGGATCAACAGTCAAGTCTGCATGATTACAAAACTTGAACAAAGAAGAAGGTGCTTCATGGTAGCCAACTATTGATGCTGCACAAGATGATGATGAAGCAGAAGACGTGCTTCTAAATATGTTTTTTTTTTTAAAATGAACTAGCAAAATGTGACACAAATGTTTACATTACTAGTCAACAATCTGTTTTCACACTCTCTTCCTATTAAACACAAAGCAAATATACAGAAGTGAGACCAAACTAAAAACAACATAATAATCAAGTCAAGAGAAACACTTTTATTTACATGGAAATCACATGGTATCAGTCATAACAGTAACATCTTTGATATGATACCGTTCAAACCTGGTGGTCATTTCAACATTTGTACATTATCAACAAAGAACTAGATGCAACAATGATAACAATTCAGTTTAAGCAAACAGAGCTGACATTCCCGAGCTTTTTAACACAAAAATGGAAACAAATCAAAGCCAATTCAAAAATATAATAACTATATGGCTTAACTAACACCGGTATACATGATTAATAAGGACATTACTAGACAGAAGCAAAATAGTAATGACAAATTAAAATGGTACATGAGATAAGCTATGAATATGAGGAAAGCAAAAATAAAAAAAATGGAGGGAAAAAAAAAAAAAAAAGCTATGGAATGAAAAATAAAATAGGGTAGAATTGTAGAAAAAAAACTCAATGTTGAAAGTGAATCAGGCTATAGAGTGGTTAAAAAAAAAAATAAGAGAACGAAAAAGTAGAAAAAGGTGATTAGATTAATAGCAAATTGAACACTAGAGAGGTTTATGATGTAATAACTAAAGTGAATCAGCTGCTTGGTGTACCACTGTAGTGTTATTACTTTGTACCTGTCAAACTGGGAGCCGCGATAGCTCAGTGGTTAGTGAACTGGACTACCACGGACAAGGGGTAGGGTTCGATCCCAACCGACGGCTCCTCCGAGTTCACCCAGCCTTAAATGGGTACCGGATTTTTTTCTGGGAAAGTAAAGCAGCACTGGCGTAATACTGACCACATTACCCAAAAATCATGTGCTGAAGATCTGTAAAATATAGGGTCACTAACACCATATTTCCCTATACGCCACTTGGCGTGACGGGGGTACTTTACTTTTTTTTTTTTACCTGTCAAACCACAATATACTTCTTCTGTGTGCTAGATGTGGTTTTCACTATATGCAAGTACATCAACAGCAGACTTACATTGTTGTAAAGCTGGATCTATTTTTATATTAAGTACAAAGCAACACAACTGTAAGGCAGCACACTAACCTTCATACACAGGTAAACAAAAGTACCAAATCTGCAGCTACAAACTGACTTTGGAATATCAAGTCAAGGTGAGAGATGGCCAGGCGAGAGTGCTACATAGCAATCCAAAGATGACTTAACTAACACAACACCGGTGTCGTTCGTCACTACATATTGATGGATATTCTTCAGAAGAGATCTAAGCACTTAAGAACTTGTCCAATGAGGATGATGACCTGTTGACTAAACTAAACAAATAAACACAAAGACATGTGTACTCTAATATGGACTAAGGAAAGACAATCAAATCATATATGAAACAGAATAAACAATTTGTAGATATCTAAGTGATCACCACCATGCTATGGGGTGATCTGTTGAGCAGCCTAGATGATTCATTGGTAAGAGGTTAACAAACAACCTACACCTATACATTGTTTGTTATGGGAGCATCTAACAGTTGGCCAGTGAAATAAAGAATCATTACTGAAGTCATGTCATTTTTGGGCCGACCTATACTTCCCATAAGGAATTACAGTATGTGTTGTAGAACATTATCATCCCTTAAACTTGGACAGTGCCAAGTTCCAACCACATCTTTCAGCTGATAACACATCAAGCTTTTAGCACTGACAAGTGTAACTGGACTGCTTCTACTAACAGGTCACACAGACACATCACTCTATTCACAATGAAGCTTTACAACCAGGCACCAAATGTGTTTCAAGCCTTATCAAGAACCATCATTGATCAATTCTAGTAGTTTTAACTATTTATTAAATAGCCAACAGTAATCGAGTGATATCAATTTACGAACTTTCATTCACAATAAAATGACTATTATTTGTCTCCTATTGCCAAGCATAGATGGTTTAAAAAAAAAAAAAAAATAAGGATTCCCTACATGTCTTCAGGTGTACAAGAGATATATATTATTTTCACCCTTCAATGACCAATGACACATTTTGTAATCATAATGGTCAGTATCAAGCAGGCCACTGTATTTCTGACAACAAAATACTGGTACCTATTTTCAAGGACTCGGTCAACCCTAAGTCCTGTTGATGAAAAAAAAAATGTGTTGTTACCATATCTGGGAATTGAATCAGGACTATTCACGTGTGCAGCAAATACACTACAACTGATTGATACATTCTTATTGTGAGCAGGAGTGGGCATGAAGCACTTAACACCTAGGCAGGTTTTTCCTATATCAGTCACCCCTTCTTTCAGCACAAATCATCATTGCCTGGTCAACTATCCAAGCCCTCATGTATACAACATACATTTGTAGACTAGGATTGGCCATTTAACCAACCTTGACCCCACTCTTATCAGAGAATGAAGACAAAATGTAAAGGTACAAGACTTGAATCAGCGTCTTAGCACATGGGTTTTTACCCATATGTGCGCAGCCGCCTATCCAGAAGTGTTTGGAGACTCCTGATAAGTGTCACCTCAAGCATCATAATCCATGAGCAAGGCGTCATTCCTCACCTTCCTAGAGTATAAACCCTGGTATCAGTTCTACCAGCAGCAGGGTCGACAGCAGGGGTATCTATTTTTTCCAACGAGTACAATTCACACTGCATCAAATGGAATCAAAACACAGATTGTCTGAATGTCATAAGCTAGTGGGGTGGTTTTCCAACTAGGCTACTGAGACCCCTGAAAATGAATAAAATATGATCTTTATCAGCAATGCTGAACGATCAAGATTTTTGGTGCCAACCAACCATTCACTGAAAGACACTTCACATTTTTGTTAGCACCTAGATTCTTGATGTTTGCTTACTAACTCTGTATTATTCATTCTCGACCAGAAATTCTGTTTTATTTTTCCTTACATTTAAGCCTTCCTATAAATACAAATTAACATTAATTGTGCCAAAGAGTATTATCCTACAATTTGTTTGATCCAAAAAATAAATTCAATCAACCATAACAACACATATAAGATTAAATACATTTGTTAGCCATTTCTCAGTCTTATGTTACATGACAAACAACATATAAGTTAGCTATATCAAACAGTAAAATTGACGACTAATGTCCAATGTTTGAGATGCCAAAAAAAATTTTTTTAATTAAAAAAAAGTCAACACCAGCGAATGCCCTATGTGTGACACATGTAAAAGTTGACATCTGAAACTTTCAGTGACATTTTTTTTTTTTTTACAAATCAAAAAGTGCTTTTATATGAGCATAATTTAGTTCAACACTGATAAATGTTTGTACCTAAAGAAAGCTTTCTTGACCTGTGTGGAGAACATGAATCTCTAATCTCTACTTGCATGTAGGTGTGTCTTTATGCTATCCACTACCTCATCTTCTGTAGACAGTATGATGTGATACCTGTCCCTGCACACAGGCACTTCATCAAAACACAGAACCTGCATACAGGAATGCTATCATGATACTTAACTAGTACCTGCACACAGGCACTTCATCAAAACACAGAACCTGCATACAGGAATGCTATCATGATACTTAACTAATACCTGCACACAGGCACTTCATCAAAACACAGAACCTGCATGCAGGAATGCTATGATGATACTTAACTAGTACCTGCACACAAGCACATAATGAATACATTAGGTGTGGTTACAAGAAACCTCAGAAGATAAAAAAAAAAAAAATTAACGAGATAAAACTCGCAAAACTAAATACATGTATTTAGAGAGAACTTAAAAAATAAAAAAAAAATTAATAATGGAGGTTATAAATATGTGAATAAGTAATGGAAAGAAATAAAAACAAATTAAAAAGGAAAAATTAATATTCCCACAATAATATTACTCTTATCCCATGAATGCTTGGAAATACACATAGACCCAAGAATTTTTAGCTAAACCTACTTTGAGTGTCTCTCTCCATAAGAAATAAATTAGAACAGTGAAAAGTTTAATCAATGCAGATAAAGATTATACAGATGATTACAAAAAAAAAAAAACAATAAAGAAGTAAGAGGAAACCGGAAAAACTGACCTTACTATGAACTCAAGATTTCTTTATATATATATATATATTTAAAAAAGCTAGGAATAGCCGCCGCCATAGAACATATAAAGAAACAATAGGTAAAATGGTTTGGCCACATGACAAGGCAGAGCGATCAAACACAAAAAACGAGCCCTCAATAAACATTGCGATAAATAAATAATATTTATTATTATTATTATTATATGGCCCTTTTCATCTTGTCAGGTGGTTTAGTGGAGACTTTTAAGGTTTTGTTTTTTCTGAACAGCTTCTCTCGTATCTGATTCTACCAATGTTTGACAAACACACTCAGCGACAGAATGAACAAGTCAGGCCCACTGATCCACAGGGTTTTCCATCTTTTTTCAAGAGTCTTTTCTCTTCTATGTTTGCCATGGAACAGCCTCAAATGATGTTATGCCATTTTTTTGTATACAGGCTCTCCATGATATATGATCTCTTGCCAGATGTTCCCAGTTATTTTCACAGATGGAGAAGTCATTCAGAGATAATTTACAAATATCTCTATATTGTGGAAGCAGTGATAGCTCAGTGGTTAGTGAACTGGATTACAAAGGACAAGAGGTAGGGTTCGATCCCAACTGACGGCTTCAGGTTCACCCAGCCTTAAATGGGTACCGGATTTTTCCTGGGAAAGTAAAGCGACATGGGTGTAATACCGACCACATTACCCCAAAAATCATGTGCCGAAGGTCTGTAAAATTTATGGTCACTAACACCATATTCTCTATACGCCCACTTGGCGTGACGGGGATACTTTACTTTTTTTTTCTTTTTCTATACCGTAGTTTAGGTCTGCCAATTTGTCTTTCTCAGTGTATTAGTCACATTATAGTATTTGCTTAGGAATGCGGTTTTCTTCCATTCGCTGGATGTAACCCAACCATCTTAACCTTCAGCTTCTGAGCTTTGACATGACTGTTAGGTCTTAGCACGTTGCAAGACTGTTAAGTTGGTTAGATTGTCCTGCCATTTCATGTGCATTATATTGCGGAGCCATCAAATATGGAATATACTTAGTCTTTTTTCATTATTTGAGTATGTTGTCCAGGTTTCAGATCCATATAATAGTGTGCTAAGCACACAGATCTGATTTATTAAGAGTTTGGTTTTTAGTGTTAATTTTGTGTTGTGCCAGGACTCTTCTGTGAGTTTGCCGAAAGTCGTAGGTGCCTTGCCAATTCAGTTGTTTATTTCATCATTCAGAGAAATGGTTGTCGTGATTGTGGATCCAAGATATGCACATTTTTGAACTGACTCAGTGGACAATCTTTCAAAGTGATTCATACAGGTTTCATGTCTCCTTGATTTAGTACTGTAACACTAATCATCATCATCATCATCAAGTAACGGGCCTACTGGCGTAGGTGATCATGTCTCTCCACAACTTTCGATCTCGGCAGCTATTTATCATTTCTGTTGTTGACCTTCTGCCAAGCCATTCTCTTAAGCTGTCTGTTATTTTTTCTCTTTGCTTCCCTCTATCTCTTCATCTCTCAATTTTTCCAGTTGCTACAATATATTCCAGTTGTTCTCTTCTCATTACATGGCCAAAAAATGATGATTGTTTCTTCCTAATATTGGAAATTAGCTCTCTTTTTGCTTTGACCTCTCTCAGAACATCTTCATTACTCTTCTTAGCTGTCCATGGTACTCTCAACATTCTTCTGTAAAAACCACATTTCTACACACTCCAGTGATTTTCTTGTCTGTTGTCCTATTGTCCATGATTCGCATCCATATGCGATTGTTGTGTTTGAACACTAATAAACAGTGATAAAAAAAAGTTTCATGCTTTGTCAAGGTTGTCAGTCAGTGATTGTAGAGTGGGACTTCACTAAGAGCAACTAGGGCTGCATCGTCAGAAAATAAAAGTTCTTTAAGAATGGCAACATTTGTTTTTGCTCTTAGTCGTGCTAAGTTGAACAGTGAGCCTTCTGATCTTGTACAAATTTAAATGTCTCCTAAGCTGATTTTGAAGGTGTAATTTAGAAAATCAGCAAAAAAGATGCCAAAGGAGGAGGGAAAGGCGCGGCGAGGACACACCTCTGTTTGACTTTGCTATTGACTTTAAAACTCTGTTAACTCTCATCAAAGTGGATTTTAGCATTCATGTCTTCATCAAAGGACATAATCAGCTAAAGTAAGGTGAGCAGCTTATGCTTCTAACACCCCGTAGAGCTCATATAAAATATATCTATATATGTAGGTAAAGGTAAAGTTTAGTCCGATAAATTATTTTAGTTCAGAAGAGTAGTGTCCCGTTGAGTAAACATTACACTTTATTCCGTGGTTCTCAACCTGCCATTAGAAGACCTCTAATTCTAGAGAAAAGAGAAATAACGTGAGAGGATAGTCCTATGTTTCCAACACAGCTCGTTAACAATAGTGGTGCCCATTTGTGGCAGATTTTTACAACATTATCATTCATCGTCATTATCATCTAATGCCATCTCAGTATTAAAGATTGACTCGGGGGTGGTGGGTAGCCCAACCCCAATTGGCCCACAATATCTGCGCCTTATGAGATAGTGCTCACTGTTAGTGTTATATCTTATCATCACTGATATCTAAGTATACATGTCCTAAGATCACAAATTAATTAGCCCTCGATCTAAAATTAGGGCATATTTCATCAGGGAACCACATTGGAAAATATAAAGTTACATCAATTAAATGTCCACGCTTAATAAACAAAAAAATAATAGCACCTGAATTGAGAAAAGATCTAATCTGTGAATGTCAACAGTATTTGAGAACCTAAAACTGTGATCATAAACAAAGAACATTCTCAAGACCTACAGATAAATATCACAGTGAAGGAAGACATCTGGAGACAGTTCAGAGCTACAACTACCTGGGACATACTATAACCAATTATGGAAAATGTACAAACTGAAATTAACAAAATAATAGGTATGCCAAAAAGTAATTTTAATGCCATGAAAAAATATACTAACATCAACACAAATAACACCAAGGCTAAAACTAAGAATAGCAAAATGTTACATCTTCTCAATATTCCTGTATGGTGCAGAAACATGGACATTAGACAAGAAAACAGACCAGAAAATTGAAGCCTTTGAAATGTGGATTTACAGAATAATAGGTAGAATTGGATGGAAGGAAAAGAAAACAAACGGAGTCTTAAAACAACTAAAAATGAAAAGAGAACTAAATACAATAGAACAAGACAAATGAAATTTTTGGGGCATGTTAAAAGACACAACAGCATTCTAAAAGATATATTGGAAGGGAAAATACAAGGTAAAAGAGGCAGACCAAGACTAATATAGATGAGTAACATCAAACGATGGACAAGCCAGCATATGACAATCTGCATCATCAAAGCAAGAGACAGTGGAATGATGCTCCTTGGCAGCCAACCTTCGATGCGGAGACGGCACTCAATGATAATGATTTGAGAAACACTGTGTTTTGTTAGGACATCAACTAAGGAGAGATCACTCTTTCATTTAAAAAATGTATTGGACTATACTAGACCTTTACCTATATATATGTATATATCTCTCTCCAGTTTTTCCACAGAAAAAGAAAACAAACACAAGTATTTTAAAATACTAGCTACACAGCACTGAACCAAGAGGCAATGGAAACCAGGCTGCACTCCAATTAAAAATGTATATGGCACGTGAAAAATTATTAATATGAGCACTCACTCTCCTGATTTCGGTTTAACATACATTTCTAAATGATTTGTTTTTCAATACATACAAGAAACCTGTCAGAAATATTTGCTACACAAATTAAAAGTTTCAGCACATCTGTCTCTTGACACAGCATCTGGGGGATCCAAACTGACCATTGTTGCCTTAATTATTTTACTTTTTTTTTTTTTTTTCATCCTCTACATACCCTATAAGAAGGTATGCAGATGCTATCAAGTTCAATGAAAAGCATTTTAAGGAAGACAAGAAGTAGAAAATCTCAAGTTAAATGAAAGGTGTTTAAAGACAGTATCAAGTTTAATGAAACATGTCTAAGAAGGTACAGAAACATTATCAAGTTTAATAAAAGCCATTTTAAGACAGTAAGACAATTTTTAGATACATAATGCTATGTTCAAACTATTTATTATGACAGTATGCAGGCTGTAAAGTTTATTAAAAATGTTTAAGGAAATGTGTAGACACTGTCAAGTTAATTCAAACTTTTTAAGATTGTTTATACTGTCAAATTCATGATTGTACAAAGAAATTACAACAGTGGTTTTCTGTTGCCTTCTGTCGGTTTGTTATGGTTGGCTCCACTAGTCTTTGACTACAAAGTCTCACCACAAGGCAGTGGGGAAATGTGGTTTTACAGAAGAATGTTGAGAGTACCATGGACAGCTAAGAAGAGTAATGAAAACGTTCTGAAAGAGGCCAAAACAAAAAAAGAGCTAATTTCCAATATTAGGAAAAAACAATTATAATTTTTTGGACATGTAATGAGAAGGGAACAGCTGGAATATATTGTAACAATTGGGACAATTATGGGACGAAGAGAAAGAGGGAGCAAAGAGAAAAGATACCAGACAGCTTAAGAGAATGGCTTGGCAGAAAGTCAACAACAGAAATGATAAATAACTGTTGAGATTGAAAGTTGTGGAGAGACATGATCACCTATGCCAGCATGCATGGTACTTGACGATGATACTGTCAGAAATTTTTTTAATGTTTCAGACTGTGTGTAGAGTAGATACTGTCAAGTTTATTTAGAACTGCAGATGCAAACACTGTTAATCTTATTAAAAGTGTTTAATATAACATGCAGAAACTATTAAATTTATTAAAGGTATTTTTTTAAAGACAGGATATAAACACTCAAGTTTATCTAGTGTTATATTAAAACACTAATGACGACACTGCCAAGTTTATTAAAGATGTTTAAATCACATAAATTCTATTAAATTTCAATGTAATTATTGACACTGCCCCAAATTTTGTAAAAACTAGAACAGCAAGAAGAAGATACTGTCATATTTAGAGAATGACAAAAAGTTAGAGTGAAAAGACCTCATGCCCTAGTTGCATAGATCAAGTGTGTGAAAGACTAAGCCAACAGTATCGGATGACTCTTTGTATTAGCTTAATGGTGGTCATGTGACAACTGCTAAATGCATGTTTCAGTGCCCAAACTGTCTAATTAATTGTGATCTCATTTGTTTTGTGCCAGATTCTATTCTTACTGTTGATGACAAGAAAACATTTCTGCAGATTACTCATGTTTTATAGTTCAGAAAATGTGTTGATTACTTCATTGTGTGGCTATCTATAATAAAGAGAAACACAAAGTGAAACACTATACAACCTGTTTAAAAACTTAAAATTATCTGTCAAAGAAAATTAGTAAACAAAGCACATTACAAGAAAAAAAAAAAGGTAAAATCCTAGTTTAGGGACATAAATTATTTCAGTTCAGAGAAGTAACATGCCATTGAGTAGCATTGCACTTTATTTAGTGGTTCTCTAATCTGTCATTCAAAGACCCCTAATTGTAGAGAAAAGAGAAACAATGGGTAAAGTCCTATGTTTCCTATCCCTAACATGAAAACAATTGTGTTAGTGATGAACATAGAGATAATATTTTGAGAACCCCTGTAGTTTTTTGTGACGCCAACTAAGGGTTGATCACTTTAATTATGTCCCTAAACTAAGACTTTACAAAAAACAAAATGTCTTTGCAGGGAGGAGAAAAGAAAAGTTACAAATCTGCCACTGCAACACATACATGACACACCAGGTCACTATCTTCTTCTTTCTTTCTTCCTTACACTTTTTAATGATACCTAAAAGGTGTCGTGGTTTATATCATTTGTTGTTCTTGAGTTGCTCGAACTGTCTGAATTAGTGACTTTCCTTTGTTGTTACATGTCTCTTTCACTGCATCTATCCATCTTCTTCTTTCTCTTTTCACCGATACTTTGAAGGTGTCGTGGTTTATATCATTTGTCGTTCTTGAGCTGCTCCAACTGTCTGAATTAGTGACTTTCCTTTGTTGTTACATGTCTCTGTCACTGCATCTATCCATCTTCTTCTGGGTCTTCCTCTTGGTCTTTTTCCATGCATTCTCGAGAAAAGAACACCCTTGATGGTGATAGGTGAGGATTCATTCTGACCAGGTGGCCAAACCATTTAAGTTGTTGTTGCTCTATATAGGTCACTATATTCATCTTTAATTGTCTTTTCATTTGAACTCGTACTTGTCTTCGGGTTTTCACACTCCCACTTCATATATCAAAGATCAATACAGACATAATCTGTTTACAGCAGATCTAAGTCCAGAAGTAGAATTATTTACCCTCATATATCAAAGATCAATGCAGTGTTAAAACTAGCAGATATCAAAACTTCTGCTGTGGTTGCAGATTTATTTAATAATGGTAACAACAAAACAAAGACATGTATTTAACAATATACTTATCAATCAAAAAACTACATCTGAAGAAGAAACAAATCCCAGAAATGTGGAAAACAAGGTATATAATCCATGTACCAGTCAGCCTTATAATTAAGTGCCTGTTTCTGTCCCTTTTACTCTTCAGGGTCAAGTATTAATTATCCTGCAAACAAAATAACTACTACTTCACAGGCAGCATGTGATTAAAAAAAGCTTAAAAGTGTAAAATAAAAACCTACAAACTACAACTTCAGTTAAGTCAAGTGTACAGAGTCATCGGCCTAAGAAAAGTTTAGAATATAGTCCAGTCAAGTATTATGGTATCATCCTTCTTCAAGCCCTCTTAAAACTGGTATATAGAGTCAAAATATTAAACTTCAGATATCTATTTATCTAATGTCAGACTAATCAAAGAGAGGGAGTTTCTTGGTCTACGCCCTACGGGCCGGCTATGGCTCGAAAAGTCAATAGATAGATAGATAGATAGAATCTCAGACTCTGTCAAACAATGCTTCAGACTCCTTAACCCACTTCGGAGTCCTGGCTTCAAAGTATGCTAAATCTTGCTAATTGATGATCACATTAATACAGACTGCTTCCCTAAAAGTCATGTCTAGCCATTTTAATCTGTTTGGTATTTATCCTTGTCATTTTATCTGTGACGCTTAGGAAAGTTGCTGAATGGTTATTTAAATAGTATCCAACTTCATTTAATATAGTATTTACTATACAACTATATTTCTTATTACAACATGTTGTAATTTCTAAACATTTTATAACTTATTACCCATCTCAAACAAGTACCCACAAAATGTCAGGTTGGACCATAAAGTGTAGGGATATCATAGCTTGTTGCACCATCAAAAGTCATTGAATGATGAACAGCTGTTGGACAAATGCAGCAGAAATAGAACTATCTGTTTTCCAAGCAAATTACTGGCTGACTGGTTTGAATATTTATTGACATTTAGTCTAAAACTCTTTATACTATAGTTCATATTCACTTGTGCACCGAACTCAACTAAATGGAAAACAACATGTTGCCTGGATATTCTCATGTATGTAAAACTTATCAAATGACTCACTCATACCTCTAACCAACATATCATTGACTGATACCCATTAATGACTTAATACCATGTTTTTAAAACTGTACAGAATAAAATCACCAAAAATAACAAATGATCAAGCTGTGCCAAAATTATAATTACAATCTTCGTGCTTATGTTTGGTGTCTAAGATTTTAACAAAGAAATAAAAAATTTTTTTTTTACTAATTCTTCCTGTATCATCATCAATGCTTGCATTAAAGCAAGTGTTTCTTTAAACTCTTTATTTTCCTCACAGATTTTGTGTTATCTAACAGATACAAAGTTTTATCTTACCCAGCTCAGAGTCTCCAGAAGTAATGAGCACGGTCAAGTACACAACTTTATAAAATACAAATATTGTGCGCCACCGCTAACATTACTCATATTAGTCTATTAAAGTCTAGAACCACATAAGTCCTGATATCTGCAATAATAAAGACTTAACATTTTCAAATCATTACACAATCTTTATAGCAATAACAATACTAAGAAAAAACATAAGTAATTATACAGAAAATGTGGCTTCAATTACTTATAATTCAATTATTCCTTGTAATCCTGAACAAAAATTGTATGTTTTAAGATTGGCTACAGACTGACTGCCATTAACGTTTATTATTTGTTTATATGATAGGTGTATACAAAAAAATAAAAGAGGATATGACTGCAAATGACCACAGGTATTATATTGTCATAATATACAACAAGAAATTGATAATATCACAAGAAAGAAAACAACAGATTTATAGTTTGTTTTACAAAACAACATACATGCATGTGTATAATATAAGACACATGAGAATGATCTGACAACAGTCATAATGCACATGGAACAATTACGTTAATAGGCTGCCTTGTTGAAACTAAATTCTGAACCCATGGTTCGAAATTTAGACAAAAATTCCTTGTATGTCATTCAATATAAACTAAGCAGACTTATATTTTCACGTCTGAACCTTAAATACAAATACATACTTTTTATAATTTGAAATTTAAGTGTTTGCGGCTTGTAGGGAAAGGAAACGAACCTACAAAAGGCTTAATAACATATTGTCCCAAAACCAAAAAATGTGCTGAAAATGGTAAGTATTAATTATAACTATTGTTAATATTCAGGTATGGCCAGCAAAATACAGGGAATTTGAAAAACCAATGAAAATTGTAAAATGTTGAAACATGGAATCAGCAACTCTTGTAACAATTAACTGCAAAAGTGGTAAACTTTATGACACATCAAATATGAAAAATAAATTGAAATAACTAAAATTATAAATAGAACAAGCCAAAAGACTGAAATAATCCCTGTCTGGCATAGATGCATAGCCAGGTAGGTTGTCCAAACTTCATAGTCAGGACATTTGTGGTTTTTGGCAACTTATTGGCTAATAATTTCAATCATTAATAGATACGGATGTGTCCTCAGAAAAAGCTAAAATAACAGTATGCAATGTTCATCTCAAGAGTGAAAGACATTGGATTTACACGTTTAAAATTAAAAAAAAAAAAGAACTATTGAACTGCTTTCAAAAGCAACACTAAAGCCATGAACATCACCAAAGGCACCATTTTTTAGAGCAATTTGATAAAAAATCAAACAAATTGTTTGCCTACTTGTGTCTCTTATCTGCTCATAGCAAAAATGTAGAAACATTAAATAAAATATTAACAACTCTGTCAGTGACTTTAAATAAAAAGGAGAAGTTAGTAACAATCTTCTCAGATGCACATTAAGATTTCACCTAGGTTATATGGTCAGGAATATCCATTCAAAGATATGTAATCAAAAAAAAAAAAAAGATTTAGCTAGTTTTAATGAAGATATTGATAATTTAGATCAACAAACAAAATATTTACTCTTACTTGAAGTTGGGTAGAAAAATGTAAGCAAAACTGTGAATCATGACAACAGATCAATAACAGATCAATAACAGAGGACCAGTAAAACACAATCAGCAAATTCGAGCTCCACCATTAACAAATCTGTACTTTAAAACATCAGCATCAGCGTGTGGCATTCATGATCATTCCATTCCCAGTCTTGGAGTTGTTCAGATTTACCAAAGAAATAGATCCCAAATAGTAAAATAGTCATTAGTCATTCACAACGAACGAGACAACATTAAAATTGTTTTTTTTTGTTGGGATTTAATTGTCAAAGAAATGTATGCACTGCCTGAACTCCTGAAGCCACAACAGATAAATGAACGTTACAGGGGAAAAGTGGAACATCCTTGACGTTACATAAACAATGTTTAAGTAAAAATAAACAAAACTTGCAGTCTGAATGCACTGAATGTTGTAGAGGTTGAGGCTGAGATACATGATCATGGTGGTTATGCTAACACTGTCCACATATAGATTCCCTTACAGCAAATGTGTCATTGAGTGACCGGATGAAGTGGTAGTCATTAGCTTTGCAGTAGGGACATATAATCATACGACTATACTGACTGTAGTAGTCTAGACCTGTTGAAATATCAATTACTGCACGATGACAGTGTTTACAGGTCAGCCTCTTCTGGCAACATGGCATTGCAGCAAATATGTCATAAGTATACATTGTACCCACGACAAAGGACGTCCCATCCCATAGAGTTTTACATGCAGAGCACTTGACTTCTGATGCTCCTTCTAGGCAGTTGATGCAAACTGCATTCAGGAATTGAATCCTTCCTTCCCAAATAACTTGAACGACAAACTGGTCGTATGCTTGAGGAGAAAGAAACAGTGTTCCATCGACAAGAGGGAAACGATCAAACACAGGTAGCTGTGTTTTACAGAGCACACAGCGCAGGGCTGTCATACGCTTGTTTGTAAGGTTGCTTAGCACAAAGTTACGTGTGTCCTCATCTTCCTGAATATCTTCTATATGAATGTTGTATGGGTTTTGCTTGTTTCGTGGCAAGGTACTGAAGGCAGAGAGATCATGGCGGTGACGAAACACACCTGTCTGGTTGGGTCTAAAATGTCAATTTTTTGCCTTTTAAAATGCTATTTCACTGACTGGTGAAGTGGACAACGGGGATGTTGAATCTGCAGAGCTTGGGATGCTACCACTACTACTGGCCTGACTGCCCACACTTCCTGTGCTGCTGACACTGTTAGTACGTAAGCGAAGACCAATGCTGGATAGACTCATATTGCTGCTGGTGAAAGCAACACCACCTACACCAGTATGCATGATGTTTAGCATCTCACTGTCTGTGTTGTTCTCATTTTGATTAGAGCTGTTATTCCTGCTCCTGACTTCAGTGATGGGGTTTGATCCTGCAGAAGTTGATTTAGTCGAAGGGTTGTTATTTACAGTGTTGTCACTGCCCCTGCGTTTCGTGCTGTCAACAGCAGCTGAAAAATGATTGCATGGCAATTCCTTCTTCTGCAACTTCGCTCCATTATCCAAAGGCTGAGGAGGATGTTGGTGCTGATGATGGCAGTGGTTATCCAATGAGTGGTTATGATGGCCAGTAGCATTAGTGTGTCCCGATTTGTGGTTAGTGCTCACAACAGGCATTGGTTTATCATTCTTCTTCTTATTCTTGCGGGCTTTCTTCGCATTATCATTTACTGGAGGAGGTATATAATCCAGATCCTTACGTAAATGTCCACGGGCGCATTTGCAGTCGCATGCTTTATAAGCCAGGTCGTACCCCTTCTTTGTCCACAAGTTCTGCAGTCTCTGCTTTTCACTCCAGCTTCTGGCGCGGCCACAGGATCTCAAAAAAGACAAAACGGACTGTTCCCATAGTTGAAAGCATTCCTTATGCATCCAATTCCCCTCAACACATCCATCGTTATTACATACCACTCTGACTGCACCACACGGATCAGTGACATCAATCGGGTCGTCATTACAACCGGTCGGCACACAACACTGATGAAAGCGAGCAACATTTTCCACAATGTGGTTATTTTGGAGCTCCATACGTTCCGGTGCTGGTTGTTTACGTCTCCATTATTTAAATTGTCGTTGCCGTTGTCTACAATCTCCTGAACGTTGCGTTGAATCTTCTGATGCTTTGCATTAGGCATTGCGAAATGAATATCTCCACAACAGGAAAATATATACTTGCAAGAAAATTGTAGGTTTAAAATGCACAAAGTGTGTAACAAAACAACTTACAAGAACATGCCGGCTCCCAAAGTGAGTAGCAGAAGGTGTTTGTTTGGGAGAAGGTGTGTCTCTCACTGGCTGCAGTTGCGAGATGTAAACACGGCGTCGATTGGGTGCCTCCATCACGTGGCAACCGGTAGCTAATTTGATTGGACGTCGACAGAGTGACCTTCGGGCTATGTTAATGAGGCGGCTGTTTACAACTTGGAGGGTTTGTAGGTCGAGGTCTTCTGAGCCTTCCCTGCCGGCCGGCAGCTTGTCGGCAACAATACAACGCCAAGTTCTATTATATCTTTCTCTCCCTGCTTCTTGACTAATATTTCATACATATTATTTATTAGCTTTATCATTTAAATAGAGACGTAAATATAGTCAGTGCAGATTATCAAACAAGACAAAGTAGGTACGGCATCTGGGCCTCACGCCTCTTATGTACCAGCTCACAACGGGTATCAAAGCTTTCATCTTGTAAAGGAAAATAACAAAAATCACTCCGGCTTTCGTAAATTGTTTCCTGAAGGTAGAAAAAAAAAAGAATCAAATCAAAGAAATTGAAAACTTTAGAATAAAGACTCTTCTATGTGGAGGATAACCGCATTACTGCGATGCACTCATGTTCAGGTTCACATTCGTGACACATTACAGTTTGTTTCAAGCTGTCCTGTTTGCCGTTAGTTTGTGAAATAAAATGTCGGTGCAACTTACATGCGTGTAATATACCGTACAGATATAAAATTATTGGTAAAATTAAAATCGTATCAGGAGAAACGATGCAAGGTGAGATGTCTAAGATTTCGACCGTTGAGTGGCCTCCACATGGTTTCGTTCGACACTGAATTATAATTGATGCACGTATAAATGCAAAGTAAATTTAGCACTTGGCTAAAAGTTGTGCCAGTTGAAAGAAATATGCTACTATTATAAATTTGAAGCACGTATTGTTTAAGTGAATGTACCACCGAAAGGACTAACTTTCGGTATTTGGACGGAGTCCATTCGTTCATGAATCCCTAGACCGGCCGTACGTAAATCTTACGGTCTGTTGTTTGATGTGCGACGGGGATAATCTGACGACTAACTGTGTGTCTAAATGTTCGGAATTGGAGTCAACAACGATGGCCTAACATCATCAAGCCCTCTACATTTAATAAAAAATACGACGATCATAATTTTCAAGAGGACGTGAACTTCCGATATATTGTGGCTAGGCGGCGGGAACAATTGAAAGCTATGCATGAAAAATGTTCCTTGTTGCAGTTTCCTTATATTCCAAGTCCGGCTTGTTGCAGGAGCTACTGAGTTAAGTGCTCTGTGCACACCCTGAGCTGTGTTGTGTCTCATACGTTTGATCATGTTTCGATATTCCAATTGTTTACGATGAATGATGATATCGTATGACAGGGAACAGTTGGCTGTGTACACTTTTTGCGCGGTTTCGTCTTTTGTCTTTTGGCGATTGCTGAGACTGCTACGATGGGGACTACAGTTACCTTTCTTTGTTTGGGAGATGAGATATTAATTCGGATGATTACGCTGGCACGGGCGGTTGAGCAATTATGGATTTTAATTCGTTTGCAGTGATACCGGGTCTTTCATAACCAAAAGAACCGAATCATTCGTTCATGGTAATGTATAGAACAAAAGAATGCATACAAGAACACTTACCAGCAGAGGCACCCCATATAACATAAAAATCCTCATCAGTAAGACTAGTCATGAACATCGCAAAAGAAAAATAGAAGTTCAACATAACGATAACTTCCGGTCAATGTGGATGACATGCGACAGGAACTCTTGTGGCAGTCTGAACAGTGTTCCTTCTTGCAGTTTCCTCATATTCCAAGTTCGGCTTGCTGCTGGAGCTACTGAGTTTAGTGCTCTGTGCACACCGTGAGCAGAGCTTTTCATCCGGATAATGTTTCTATCCGATTGCTTACGATGAATATACGAAAACAAACAAAAGAAGCGAAAAGAACAGACAATAAAAATAAAACAATTAAACGATCAAGAAACAAGGAAAACCCTAGAAGAAAAACTCAGAGAGGAATTCAAGAAACTCCCTAACGAAGTATGCACAGTAGAAGAAGAGTGGAAACAATTTAAGGAAACAGTAACTAACATCTCTAAAACAGTTTGTGGAACGAAGCTAAGAACAAGAGAAGGGAAAAAGAGCACCCCGTGGTGGAACGAAACAATCAGAGAAGCAATTAAAGAAAAGAAGAAACTGTTTAAAAATTGGAGGGAGAACAAGAACCAAGAAAAATATGAAAGATATGCCTTAGTTCGAAAAAGAGTTAAAATGCTGATCAAAGAAGCTAAGCAAAGGAATTGGACAGAATTCGGACAAAACATGAGCAGGGACTTCAAGACAGCCACAAGAGATTTCTACAAAGCAGTAAAAGCCACAAGAGCGAGAAAAGAAAACCATGATCCTACTGAGCTGATAAATGACAAAGACGGACAACCAATATCAAACAACCAATGTATGCAACAGAGATGGAAAGAATATTTTGAAGACCTGTTAAACATACCAACTACCAACAAGACAACAAAAACCACACTAGAACTCACAAATACTGAACCCAACATCATGAAAGAGGAAATAGAAGAAGTAATCAAATATGCACCAAGAAACAAAGCACCAGGGATAGATAACATTCCAATAGAAATAATAGCAGCAGCGGGAGAAACAGGAATGCAATGGCTGCACAGAATATTTAATGCAGCATGGCACCAACAACAAGCCCCAGAAGACTGGCAACAGGCAATCATCATACCAATATGGAAAAAGAAAGGTAGCAAAAGAGACTGCAATCAATATAGAGGTATATCTCTGCTCAGCCATGTAGGAAAGCTATACGCCAAAATCTTGGAAAAAAGACTGAGACCAATAATAGAACTACAGTTAAGCGATTCTCAAATGGGGTTCCGAAAAAACAGAGGATGTACCGACGCACTATTCACACTAAAACAGCTTGCAGAAAAAACGACAGAACACAACCAAAACTTATACATAGCCTTCATTGACCAGGAAAAAGCATTCGACAGAGTAAACAGAGAACAACTGTGGGAGATACTAACAACATACGGAGTAAGCCAACATCTAACCAACATTATTAAAAGTCTCTACGCCAACAGCAGCTGCAGGGTCAGAACAGCAACAGGCTACACAGACCACTTCGAAGTTAGATCAGGTGTAAGACAGGGGTGCGTACTATCCCCCTACTGTTTATTACATACATGGACCATATATGCAAGCTAGCCAACCCATCAGAGACAGAGGAGATCAACGAGCTTCTATTTGCAGACGACCAGGCACTAATACATGAAACAATAGAAGACCTACAAGAACACTTAAACAAACTCAACATCTTAGGAACAAAAATACAACATGAAAATCAACATCAACAAAACAGAAGTCATGAATGTCGCCAAAAATAAACAGAACATCAACATAACTATAGAAAGCAGACAACTAAAACAAGTAGAGGAATTCAAATACCTAGGAAGTCTAATGACAAACGACAATTCCCAAACAGCAGAGATAGAATCAAGATGCAACAAAGCTTGTCAAATCATCGGACAGTTATCACCACTATTGTCCAACAAGGAAATAACTCTGGAGGCAAAACGAGCACTATACAATACAATCTTCATTCCAACGTTGTGCTACCAATGCCAGACCTGGACTCTAGATGCAAGAACAATAAGAAAAATAACCTCTACAGAGATGAAATGTGTTAGACGAATGACAGGAAACAGTCTGAGAGATAAGATCAGAAATGTAGAACTGAGAAAAAAGCTAGGAATAGCCCCAGCCATAGAATATATAAGGAAACAACAGATAAAATGGTTCGGCCACGTGACAAGGCAGAAAGAACAAAACACAACACAACGAGCCTTCAACAAACGTTGTGAGAACAACAGACCCAAGGGTCGACCACGAAAAAGATGGATCGATGGAATATTAGAAGCACTAGGAAACATAACAGCAGCAGAGGCGAACAGAAGAGCAAAAGACCGCAAATTATATCTCCCCTCGACGCTGAAAGGCAGATGAGGAAGGAAAGAAGAAGAAGAAGAAGATATATATATCTGCGATCAAGACTCAATCAGAGTAGGATTCCATAAGGCAAGTGAAAATCTCCTTGTCCCACAACAAGCAGGCTTTAGACAGTGTTACTCTACCGAAGATCAAGCAACCTATCTTTCCCAGGAAATTGAAGATGCGTTTCAAGAAAAGAAACTGGTACTAGCAGCATGGATAGACCTAAAGAAAGCATTTGATAAGGTATGGAAGGAAGGGCTTTGAAGAAACTGAGAAATTATGGAGTAAATGGCAGGATGTACAAATGGGTCAAAGCATACCTGCATAACAGGAGAGCCAGAGTGCAACTGGATGGTCTTAAGAGTAAGAAGGTCTTATTGCGCCAGGGCGTTCCACAAGGAGGGGTACTATCTCCAACACTTTTTCTGATCTACATCAATGACCTAGTTACTGAACTACCACATGGCATCAAAGTGGCAATGTATGCAGATGACTTGGTAATGTGGTGCACAGAGGAGTATGCAACAGTGGCCTCCAAATTGCTACAAAGAGCTATGAATGCACTGAATTCATGGACAAATAGATGGTGTATCAGCATCAATACAGACAAATGCAGTACTACACTTTTCACACTCTCCCCAAAACAAAAAGCAGGAGCCATCTACATAAACAATGAGCCTGTGAAAGAAGACATACAAGCTACATATCTCGGAGTTACATTTGATAACAAACTATCTTGGAAACAGCAGATAAATAAGGCAACCCAAAAAGCAAGGAGGAAATTGGCTATTCTAAGAAAGTTGTGTGGAACCACATGGGGTGCGAGTGGGAAAATACTCAGTAAAGTTTACCAACAGAGTATACGCCCACATTTAGAATATGGATCATCCGCATGGTGCTCAGCATCAAACACACATTGCAAGAACTGGATAAAGTACAAAACCAGGCACTTAGGGTCATCACAGGAGCAATGAAATCAACACCAATATGGAGATGGAGAAATTGTGGAGGATACCAGCACTAAGAGAACGGAGAGACACAAAGGTGCTGATACAGGCAGAACAATGTGTATGCATGCCGAGACATCCAATGAAGGACAGATTCCAAAATCGTGCATTGGGACGACTTAAGAGAAGCAGCTTTATCCACCAAGCCAAGCGTATTAGTAGACAAACACCAGACATGCCAAGAGTTGTTAAACCCTTTTGCCCATACCAGAACAGACTCCCTGGACAGATGAATCAGGATATCAGTTCAAATACGGACAGAAGTGAAAGGAATAGTTGACAAAGAGGAACAAAATAGTCTACAGCGAAAAACAATAACTCTCAGTTTCCTGGATGAAGAATACCCACAAGACCTATGGATCCGTGTGTACACAGATGGATCAGCACAGAATGCAGTAAAGAATGGGGGAGCAGGTGCATATATAGAGTACCCAAATAACACTAGGGATATGAATAAAATAGCAACAGGGAATATTGTCACAATTATGATGCAGAAATACAAGCAATAAAGTTGGCAATAGAAAAACTGCTGAACAGTAATCTTAGCCCACAGCCTGTAGTGTTTTTGACAGATGCAAGATCAGTACTCCAGGCACTACAATCCAGAAAATTACCACATCTGCAGACCTTATTGACTGAACTCTGCAAGCACCACAGGGTTGCCCTGCAGTGGATCCCGTCTCACTGTGGAATACCAGGAAATGAGAAAGCAGATCAGTTGGCAAAGGAAGGTTCAACAGGCACACAACTAGATACACCAGTTACATACCATCATAAGAAACAGATAATCAAATCAATCAGAGGACCACAAGCCCCAAATCAGGATGCCTTTCATAATATGAATAGATATGAACAAGTTATCATTATACGCCTAAGAACAGGACACAATCGACTCCATAGTCACATGTATACAAAATTCAAGATCGGCACATCAACTACTTGTACATGTTGACAGGCACCCCAGACTGCTGAACACATACTTCAAGACTGCACTGAATATAGTAGACTGAGGAAAATCCATTGGCCCATAGATACAACACTACAGACAAAACTATATGGGCCACTGCAAGAATTACAAAAGACAGTAAAATTCATACAGGAAACGACATTGCTGATATAGACAATACTTCGAGCGAACGAAAGATAGATAGATAGATACGTTTTGATCATGTTTCGATATTCCAATTGTTTACGATGAATGATGATATCGTATGACAGGGAACAGTTGGCTGTGTACACTTTTTGCGCGGTTTCGTCTTTTGTCTTTTGGCGATTGCTGAGACTGCTACGATGGGGACTACAGTTACCTTTCTTTGTTTGGGAGATGAGATATTAATTCGGATGATTACGCTGGCACGGGCGGTTGAGCAATTATGGATTTTAATTCGTTTGCAGTGATACCGGGTCTTTCATAACCAAAGAACCGAATCATTCGTTCATGGTAATGTATAGAACAAAAGAATGCATACAAGAACACTTACCAGCAGAGGCACCCCATATAACATAAAAATCCACATCAGTAAGACTAGTCATGAACATCGCAAAAGAAAAATAGAAGTTCAACATAACGATAACTTCCGGTCAATGTGGATGACATGCGACAGGAACTCTTGTGGCAGTCTGAACAGTGTTCCTTCTTGCAGTTTCCTCATATTCCAAGTTCGGCTTGCTGCTGGAGCTACTGAGTTTAGTGCTCTGTGTACACCGTGAGCAGAGCTTTTCATCCGGATATGTTTCTATCCGATTGCTTACGATGAATATATATATATATATATATATATATATATATATATATATATATATATATATATATATATATATATATATATATCTGCGATCAAGACTCAATCAGAGTAGGATTCCATACTCTTATGAAGTCAGCTGTCTGTTTAAGCGATTCGATTGCCCCATATAGTTTCTCCTCCAGGGAGGTGGGCGTGGACCACATTGCTCTTCTCAGGTCTGTATACTGGGGGCAATCCTGTAGAACATGTTTTGTTGTCATATTGTCCAGTGTACAGTGGCATAGGCTGGTTGTACTTATTTTGAATTTGCTGAACATGTGATTTCTCATTCTATTGTGGCCAGTGTGTAGGCGAAGTATGATGACTTGATCCCTCCTCGATAGTTGGTGGTATCCGTCACTCTCGTTATGCTTTGGGTGTTCTCGTTTCCATTATCATGGTACTGGCCTTTGAGGATGGATTTGGCTTCATCATAACTGAGCGGATGGTTCTCTTGTGGTAATCTCCCTCCCTCTTTAGCTAATTTATCTGCGCGTTCGTTCCCGTATATATTACAGTGTGATGGTATCCATTGAATGACTACTCTCTGGAAGTTATTGCATAGTTGGTCCAGGGTTGTTCTCAAGTCATCTAGTTCATTGTTCTTGGGGCTTTTTAGAGCTGATAATACTGACAGGCATCAGTCAGAATCACCAGGAAAGCTTACGATGAATAATGATATCGTATGACGAAGGTCAGTTCAGCTGCGTTCACTTTCGCTACTGAAACACCTTTATGTCTTTTGACGTGTGCTGTGTTTGCTATGATGGAGACTTCAACTACGTTTCTTTGTTTGGATATTCGATGAGGTGTTGATTCCGATGATTCCACTGGCACTGGCGGTGAGAGCCTTTATGGATGTTCTATAACGATAGACGGTAGACAATTCAACATGTGAATGAATTTAAATAGCTAGGGAGTCTAGTAAAGAAGTCAAGAGCCCCCGTCACGCCAAGTGGCGTATAGGCAATATGGTGTTAGTGACCATACATTTTACAGACCTTCAGCGCATGATTTTTGGGGTAATATGGTCGATATTACGCCCGTGCCGCTTTACTTTCCCAGAAAAAATCCGGTACCCATTTGAGGCTGGGTAAACCCGGTAGCCGTCGGTTGAAATCGAATCCTACCTCTTGTCCTTTGTAGTCTAGTTCAGGGAGACTAGTGATAAGTGCCAAATCGCAAGCAGCAAGAACAGGTTAAAAATGCGACACAGCTTGTCAAATAATCGAACAACTTTCACTGTTTCTGTCCAACAAGAAAATAACTTTTGAGGCAAAACGGACACTCTTCATCACAATCTTCATCTCAACCTTGTGCTTCTTCATCTCAACCTTGTGCTACCAATGCCAGACCTTGACTTTAGACTCTAGAACAATAACTAAAAAAAAAAAAAAAAAAAAAAAAAAAAAAACACTACCGAGATGAAATATGTGAGAAGATATGTTGTTGTTGGTTTCTTTAGTTCTTCTGTTGAGTTATTTGGTTTGTTACTTTATTTGGTTCATTTGTTTAATTTGTTGAGTTATTTGGTTTGTTACTTTATTTGGTTCATTTGTTTAATTTGCTGAGTTATTTGGTTTGTTACTTTATTTGGTTCATTTGTTTAATTTACTGAGTTATTTGGTTTGTTACTTTATTTGGTTCATTTGTTTAATTTACTGAGTTATTTGGTTTGTTACTTTATTTGGTTCATTTGTTTAATTTGTTGAGCTATTTGGTTTGTTACTTTATTTGGTTCATTTGTTTAATTTGCTGAGTTATTTGGTTTGTTACTTTATTTGGTTCATTTGTTTAATTTGCTGAGTTATTTGGTTTGTTACGTTATTTGGTTCATTTGTTTAATTTGCTGAGTTATTTTGTTTGTTACTTTATTTGGTTCATTTGTTTAATTTGCTGAGTTATTTGGTTTGTTACTTTATTTGGTTCATTTGTTTAATTTGCTGAGTTATTTGGTTTGTTACTTTATTTGGTTCATTTGTTTAATTTGCTGAGTTATTTGGTTTGTTACTTTATTTGGTTCATTTGTTTAATTTGCTGAGTTATTTGGGCGATAATTATCCTGACTGCACATCGAAGAACTCCAAAAAATGCCGAGATCCCCTCTACAGTACAACCCTCAACGTGTAGCGCCTGACAAGCCCAGTTCTGGTAGTTCACCAGTCTAGATTCGCTCTCCTCTCATCACTCTAGTCTGTCAATATTTCTACTGATTTTATGCTCAGTTTAATCTTAGACGTAAATACACATTCATTGCTTGAATAGTTTACTTCTTCTGTCTCAGTAAGGCCTTAGTTCATAACTCGTCCTCTCTACAAAACACGTATACCATGCCTGCAACCATCACGTCGTTGTTTTCTCTTTTACAGTCGAGTCCGCGGAGGGAAGTTCCATTTCAATATTCACTACTTGACCGCAACTGAATATTGCGGACAATGTTATGTAACTGTTGGGTCGGTATTCTACAAGGGTAGATAGAAAGAGGCACCGCTGTTCATTCTGGCAGAATATGTTTCTGGCATTTACCATATTTGCTATAATTGCACTATCCTATATTTACTCAACCATCCTGTATGGTGCAAGGGAGAGAGAATTGAAAAAAAAAAAATAGAAAAAAAAATGAATGGCTATTGTAAAAGCTTTACGTGATTGATAGACGACACAAATTTGAACGACGTTTCGGCTCAATAGGCCCTCAGCAGGAACAAACAAACAACACACACATATATGTAAGTAAATAAAACTAATCCTACATAGCTAACTGTATGGTGCACAATCATGGACCAAAAAAATGCAAATCAGAAAATTGAAGCTTTTGAAATGTACTTCTCTAGGAAAGTGGGGAAATTTGGGTGAAAGGAAAATAAGACAGACAATGAAGTTCTGAACAAGCTGAGAAAAAAAAAAACTACTTAACAAAATTCAAAAAAGACAACTGACATTTTTTGGGACATGTGAAGAGACATAACATCCTTCTATAGTACAAGGTAGACGAAGCAGAGGCAGATCAAGACTAAGGTGAACTGATAACTTCAAAAGATAGACAGGAGAACCTATGACAACGTGCACCAACAAGACAAGAGACAGGTTGAAGTGACGCTCCATGATAGCCAAATTTCGTGGACACAGCGTATCTAATGAATGAATTTACCTTCTTTAAGAGCTTGTCCATCGTAATCTGCCTTGTGAAACCCGTAGCTTCAGGCTTCAAGTTGGTATAATCAATTCAGAGGAAGAGGTATGTTTACAGCACTTGGGGAAAAAATACAAATTATCAACCAGTTAAAAAAAAAAACGCTGATTATCGACTCGGAAGTTTCCGCTGATTATCGCCTCGGAAGTTTCCGCTGATTATCGCCTCGGAAGTTTCCCTCTATAATAATATTAATTTATTATTATTATTTGTCTTCAAGTTGGTAGGCGGCTTGTTGTACTCTATCTGTGACAACTACTACTTTCGGATGGAGGATAACAAACTTCATCTCCCGTGAGTCCATTTTCTCAAGATCTTCGCCGGTGTTACGGATTTCATGCATATCATCAGCACTTCCAGTAGCGTGTAACGGCGCTACTGTGACTGTGTTGTTATGTTTAATTATGGAGGACTCTTACTAATTATTTTTTTTTAATATTTGGAACATGGTGTGGGTGCTCCTGTTTTCAACAACCAACAGTATGTTGTAAGGTGATTATTGTTGGTACCTCGCCAAGCCTCCCTACAATGAAAACAAATCTCTACTATCCACATTTAGGAGCTCGACGAACCCGGAAGCCGTATAGCGAGTGTGAACAGATTAATTCATTAGTTTACTGTGTCTTCTAGCACTTCGTAACGGCCCAAGTATAAATTCTTTCACAGCGACAAAACATGAGATCAGAAATCATGCGTGCATCACATGCTTTCATCAAACTGATGAGCAGCTGGAAACCCGAAGTTCTCAGTAAAGGACCGAATTTAGACTATTAAACTCCTGTGTATTCAGCGCCAGTGCTAGCATATGGATGTGACGCCAGTGCTAGCATATGGATGTGACGCTAGTGCTAGCATATGGATGTGACGCTAGTGCTAGCATATGGATGTGACGCTAGTGCTAGCATATGGATGTGACGCTAGTGCTAACATATGGATGTGACGCCAGTGCTAACATATGGATGTGACGCTAGTGCTAGCATATGGATGTGAGGCCAGTGCTAACATATGGCTGTGACGCTAGTGCTAGCATATGGATGTGATACCAGTGCTAGCATATGGATGTGACACCAGTGCTAGCATATGGATGTAACCCCAGTACGAGCATATAGATGTGACACCAGTGCTAGTATATAGATGTTACACCAGTACTAGCATATAGATGTGACACCAGTACTAGCATATAGATGTGACACCAGTACTCTAGCACGTATGTGACACCAGTGCTAGCACATAGATGTGATACTAGTGTTAGCATATGGATGTGCCATCAGTACTAGTGAAAAGCAGAATAGTTCAGGCTGAAGTCTCGTTTCTGAATATAAAGAACGTCATGTGCAATAAGTCTATGTCAATGGAAGTGAGAGAGAGAGAGAGAGAGTGAGAGAGAGAGAGAGAGAGAGAGCTCATCGGTGCTATGTAGAGCTAATTTTTGCCTATGGAGGAGGATCATGGACAGTGGCCAAACAGATGAAATGACGATTGAAGGCCAAAGTTCCCTATACAGCTATATGAGAATTCTCAAGAGGCCAACACAAAAGGGAACGTAAAAAAAAAAAACATCAGAAAGAAAAAAATCGACATTTGTTCGGGCATATTATGAGAAGATAAAAGTTGGAATACTTGGTTACAACAGGCAAAATACTGGGAAAGAGGTATCTTGGACGACAAAGAGAGGAGATACTATATACATTGGTGTCGTGGCATGGAAAACAACCAACAACAGAATTGAAACGATGCACCGAGGATAGAGAACAGTGGAAGGTTATGATCGCCTACGCCAATCGGATTGTACATAATAATGATGGTCTTAGTAATAGTGAGTGCTTGTTTCATAAGTAGGGATTCAGTGAAGATTCCCTGTCCTGTCTTGCTAGGCTTGTGTGGAACACGATGTTAGTGGCCAGATAATTTCATGACCACGGAACAATTTTATGGGGTTATGTCGGTGTCGTAGCCGCGATAGCTCAGTGGTTAGTGAAATGGACTACAAAGGACAAAGGGTCGGGTTCGATCCCAACCGACGGCCTGGGTTCACCCGGCCTTAAAATGGGTACCGGTTTTTTTTCTGGGAAAGTAAAGCAGCACGGGCGTAATACCGACCACATTACCCCAAAAAACGTGTGCTGAAGGTCTGTAAAATATAGGGTCACTAACACCATATTTCCCTAAACGCCACTTGGCGTGACGGGGGTACTTTACTTTTTTTACTATGTCGGTGTCACGCCAGACCGCCTTTACTTCGCAGAAATACTCTGGTACCCATTTGCAGAGGCTGGAGCTCATAGTAAAAGAAAGCAACAAGAAGGGTCTCAGTATCAATAGTAACAGAAGTAATGGTCATATCGAAGAAGCAATCATCACCATCATTAAATGAAAAAAAAGTAAAGAGCCCCGTCACGCCAAGTGGCGTATAGGGAATACGGTGTTAGTAACCATAATTTTTACAGACCTTTAGCACATGATTTTTGGGGTAATGTGGTCGGTATTACGCCCATGCTTCTTTACATTCCCAGAAAATCCGGTACCCATTTAAGACTGATGAATCTGGAAGCTACCGATCAGGATCAAACCCGACCTCTTGTCCATTGTAGTCCAGTTCACTAACCCCTGAGCTATTTTGGCTAATCATCTCCATCACGCGGCATGAAAATAAACAGGACACATCTGAAACAAGTGCAACGCGTCAAATACTTGGGCACAATAATAGCATCTGATGTAATATGCACCACATAAATAAAAAGCAGAATAGCTCAGGACAAAATAGCATTTCAGAAAATGAAAAACGTCTTATGCAAAATAGAAGTAAGAGAGTTCATGGGGGCTATATCGAACCAATTCTGACCTATGGAAGCGAATCATGGACAGTAAACAAACAAATGAAAAGACGATTAGAGGCCACATAGATGGGATTTCTCAGAAGAATGTTGAAAGTTCCATGGACAGCTAAAAAGATCAACGATGAAATTCTCAAATAGACCAACACAAAAGCGAGCTCATAAGAAACATCAGAAATGAAAAAATCAACATTTTTCGGGCACTTCATGAAAAGAGGAAAGTTGGAATACTTGGTTACAACTAGCAAAATACAGGGAAAGAGAGATCGCGAACGACAAAGAGATAAAATACTAGACAGCTTGGTGTCGTGGGCGTGGAAAACAGTAACCGACAGAATTGATACGATGCACGGTTGATAGAAGATTGTGGAGGGACATGATCGCCAACGCAAACCTGTACGGCACATGATGATGATAGATCTCATTAGTGATCTTAATAATATCATCTTGATGCTGACCTTCACACGCTGTTAGTCGCCCCCTAGGGTGTGTGGTGTTTTTCGCAACCCATCTCTATTCTCGGTGAGTTGTTCGATCTTTTCTAATGAGTCTATGCCTGCCAACTTTGCTTCTCTTATCAGTGTCTCTCTAGGTCTTCCTCTTTTCCTATATCCTGATGTTTCCCATAGAAGAACCTGTTTTGGAATTCTCTTGTTTTCTCTTCTCAGTACATGCCCGACGTATGTCCATGTTTTCTTCTTAATTGTAAATGAGATCGTTGGTTGCATGGCCATTGCTCTTATCTCTGTATAAGTCTTGAATTCATTTCACTGTATATAGGATATCTTTTTTAAGCTTGTGTCTTCAAAAACCTTTACTTTTCCTCTCAATCTCCTTTGTTGTTCTCCAGCTTTTACATGCGTAGGTAATGGTTGATAACACTTTTGAGTTGAATATTTTCTATTCTTTTATATATCTATCTATTGTCACTGCGAGTCGAAGATGTCACACAGGACAGACATTCCAGATTCATCATACCCGACTATCTAAGCGTCAGACTTTGCACAGGATCCGCATTGCAGTTCGTTACTTGTCCCTGTTCTTGACAACCATGGGGGCTTCGGTAGCATAGTTGGGAAAACCACTCAACCAGGTTATCGACGTTCAGACAACACCTGTTCGATCTCTATTGGAAGCAGTGGGAATTGTACTCGTGGTTGGAAAAAAAAATATCCCAGCGGTCAACGTAGCTGCTGGCAGAAGTGGGTACCAGGGTAGTACTCAGGGAAGGTGAGGAATGCCGCCTCGCATAGTGAGTTTCGATGCTTGAAGCGACACTGTCCAAAAGTCTCCGATCTGGATAGGCGGCCGAGCACATATGGGTGAAAATTCGCGTGCTAAGACGCCGATTCAAGTCTCGTACTTTACCTTTATCAGTGCTAGCATAAGGATGTGATACCAGTGCTAGCATAGGGATGTGATACCAGTACTAGCATAAGGATGTGATACCAGTGCTAGCATAGGGATGTGATACCAGTGCTAGCATAGGGATGTGATACCAGTGCTAGCATAAGGATGTAATACCAGTGCTAGCATAGGGATGTGATACCAGTGCTAGCATAGGGATGTGATACCAGTGCTAGCATAGGGATGTGATACCAGTGCTAGCATAGGGATGTGATACCAGTGCTAGCATAGGGATGTGATACCAGTGCTAGCATAAGGATGTGATACCAGTGCTAGCATAAGGATGTGATACCAGTGCTAGCATAAGGATGTAATACCAGTACTAGCATAGGGATGTGATACCAGTGCTAGCATAAGGATGTGATACCAGTGCTAGCATAAGGATGTAATACCAGTACTAGCATAGGGATGTGATACCAGTGCTAGCATAGGGATGTGATACCAGTGCTAGCATAGGGATGTGATACCAGTGCTAGCATAGGGATGTGATACCAGTGCTAGCATAGGGATGTGATACCAGTGCTAGCATAGGGATGTGATACCAGTGCTAGCATAGGGATGTGATACCAGTGCTAGCATAGGGATGTGATACCAGTGCTAGCATAAGGATGTGATACCAGTGCCAGCATAAGGATGTGATTCCAGTGCTAGCACAAGGATGTGATACCAGTGCTAGCATATGGATGTGATACCAGTGCTAGCATAAGGATGTAATACCAGTACTAGCATAGGGATGTGATACCAGTGCTAGCATAAGGATGTAATACCAGTACTAGCATAGGGATGTGATACCAGTGCTAGCATAAGGATGTGATACCAGTGCCAGCATAAGGATGTGATTCCAGTGCTAGCACAAGGATGTGATACCAGTGCTAGCATAAGGATTTGGTACCAGTGCTAGCATAAGGATGTGATACCAGTGCTAGCATAAGGATGTGATACCAGTGCTAGCATATGGATGTGATACCAGTGCTAGCATAAGGATGTGATACCAGTGCTAGCATAAGGATGTGATACCAGTGCTAGCTTAAGGATGTGATACCAGTGCTAGCATATGGATGTAATACTAGTGCTAGCGTAAGGATGTGATACCAGAGCTAGCATATAGATGTGATACCAGTGCTAGCATAAGAATGTGATATTAGTGCTAGCATAAGCATGTGATACTAGTGCTAGCATATGGATGTGATACTATTGCTAGCATAAGGATGTGATACCAGTGCTAGCATAAGGATGTGATACTAGTGCTAGCATATGGATGTGATACTAGTGCTAGCATATGTATGTGATACCAGTGGTAGCATAAGAATGTAATGCCAGTGCTAGCATATGTATGTGATCACAGTGCTAGCATGTGGATGTGATACTAGTGCTAGCATAAGGATGTGATTTTAGTGCTAGCATATGGATGTGATACCAGTGCTAGCATAAGGATGTGATACCAATGATAGCATAAGGATGTGATATTAGTGCTAGCATATGGATGTGATACTAGTGCTAGCATATGGATATGATACCAGTGCTAGCATAAGGATGTAATATTAGTGCTAGCATATGGATGTGATACCAGTGCTAGCACATAAATGTGATACCAGTGCTAGCATATGGATGTGATACCAATACTAATATATGGATGTGATACCAATACTAATATATGGATGTGATACCAATACTAATGTATGGATGTGATACCAATACTAATATATGGATGTGATACCAATACTAATATATGGATGTGATACCAATACTAATATATGGATGTGATACCAATACTAATATATGGATGTGATACCAATACTAATATATGGATGTGATATTTCTTCAAAACATTCTTCTATTCTCTTCATCACTTTTTCTAATGCGCCCACCGCCCCCTTATTTGCATTCACTGCCCGTTAAATGCAATCGTGGCTGTAACCGCCCCCTGGACCGCTCCAGCCCAACCCTCCCTTCCCCCACCAGGGGGCGGTAGCGCCCACTTTGGGAAACTCTGCTTTACAGCTTTACCGCCGATAATAGCTTGGCCATGACCTTAAACAGGAAGAAAGAAATCCCCAAATAAATATGCCAGACTAGGGCGGGTAACCCGTGTCCTGTTCTTGACCTCAGGAAGAAAATCCTCACAGGTCGCAGCGCGCGGTGGTGAGTTCATTAAAAACAATACTGGGGGTTGTGGGATGCTGGTCGTAGGGAATATAACATTGGGGAGGGAAGGTGGCTAAATTAAAATCAAATAGTGATCAAGGAGACAAAGAAAATCGTCCTAGAAGGCCTCAAATACCGACTGGGTCAGCAAAGGGAGGGAGTGCGGCAGATGGCTACTGCGGCTACTGGTTCAGGACGAGACATTTAGTTTTCAAGGTCAGACCCATTACTTCAAGCCACGTGCAGGTAAGTGTAGACCGATGGTTTTCAAAATGTGTAACTGGGTCCCCAGTGGTTTTGTACGTTGAGTTTCTATGGAAGCTACTGTTTGAGCAACATCTGCGGGCTTCTAACATATGTATGTGATACCAGTGCTAGCATATGGATGTGATATTTCTTCAAAACTTTCTTCCATTGTTCTATTATTTTTTCTGCTTCTATTTATCTTCTTATTTTTCTCATTCGTCCTCAGTTTTCTTTAAATGGTATATTGTTTCGAAGTGGCAATATAAGAACGAAAGGGTCAGAAAGCCATTTAAGGGTACATACAACTATACAATTGTGAAATTTGAAGTTGAAAAGAAAGCTATAAAAACAATGAAAAAGGGAAAGGCAGCAGGACCTGACAATATACAGATAGAGATGATAAAGGCACTAGAAGATTTTGGCATTGAAGTGATCACAGACATACGCAATGACACATACCATGCAGGATACATACCAAATGAACTAAAAACATCAACTTTCATTGCATTGCCTAAAAAGAATGGTGCAGTTGAATGCAGTGATTTTAGAACAATAAGCCTAAGGAGCCAGGTAACACAAATCTTGCTAAAAGTTATACAGGGAAGGATTCAGAATAAAACCAATACTGAATTAGATGAGCAACATTTTGGATTCAGGAAAAACAGTGGCACAAAAGAAGCAATATTTAGCATGAGAACATTGATTGAAAAGTACATAGAAGTAAACAAACCAATATATGCTTCCTTCATAGACCACACCAAAGCTTTCGATATAATACACCATAATCAACTTATAGACTGCCTAAAAGATATAAATCTAGACGACGCAGACATACGACTAATATGTAATTTGTACTGGGAGCCAACAGCAATAATAAAATATAACAATGAGAACTCTACACTCATGGACATAAAAAGAGGAGTAAGACAAGGATGCATCCTATCACCAAGCTTGTTCAACCTATACACTGAGCAAATCTTTAAAAACATCACAGAGATGCCAGGCCTAAACATTAATGGGAAGATAATCAATAACCTAAGATATGGTGATGATACTGTTCTACTAGCAGAAAATCTTAAAGACCTACTTCTTCTTCTTCTTCTTTTGTCTTTTCACTGATACCTAAAAGGTGTCGTGGTTTATATGAGACCTACAACAATTGCTTAATGCGATATACATAACAAGCAAAAAATATGGACTAGATATGAATATCAAAAAGACTAAAACTATGATCATAAACAAAGAAAATTCTCAGGACCTACAAGTAAATATCACAGTTGAAGGAATACATCTGGAGACAGTCCAGAGTTACAACTACCTGGGACATACTATAACCAATGATGGAAAATGTAAAATTGAAATAAACAAAAGAATAGGTATGGCAAAAAGTAATTTTAATGCCATGAAAAATATACTAACAACAAAACAAATAACAGCAGGGCTGAAACTAGGAATAGCAAAATGTTACATCTTCTCAATATTCCTGTATGGTGCAGAAACATGGACATTAGACCAGAAAACAGAACAGAAAATTGAAGCCTTTGAAATGTGGATTTACAGAAGAATAGGTAGAATTGGAGGGAAAGAAAAGAAAACAAACGATGAAGTTTTAAAACAACTAAAAATAAAAAGAGAACTACTAAATACAATTAAGACAAGTCAAATGACATTTTTGGGACACGTTAAAAGACACAACAGCCTACTAAAAGTAATACTGGAAGGGAAAATACAAGGTAAAAGAGGCAGAGGCAGACCAAGACTAACATGAACTAGTAACATCAAAAGAGAGACAAGTCAATCTATTCCAATCTGCCCCATCAAAGCAAGAAACAGTGTGGAATGGCGATCCATGGTAGCCAACCTTCGTTGCGGAGACGGCACTCGATGATGATGATGATCAATTTAAGAACAAGAAGTGTACAAAATAGAGACTGCGCTGGTGTGATCAGATGACCTGACTATTATCCTTGTATCACTAATTTCTTGTTCTGTTCCTTCTTTTACTTCTTTTGCTCTTATTTATTCTTCATTCTTTCTTTTCTTTCACGAGCCTCATTTCTTTCTGTTTCCATCTTTTCCTCTTCTTCTTGTCCTTGCGCTTCTTATCCCGTCCTTGTTCCTCTAATTCTCTTCTCTTCTCTTCTCTTCTCTTCTCTTCTCTTCACTTCTCTTCTCTTTACTTCACTTCACTTCTCTTCTCTTTTCTTCACTTCACTTCTCTTCGCTTCTCTTCTTTTCTTTTCTCTTCTCTTCGCCTCACTTCACTTCTCTACTTTTCTCTTATTTTCTCTTCTTTTCTTTTTCTCTTCTCTTCTCTTCTTTTCTCTTCTTTTCTTTTTCTCTCTCTTGTTTTCTCTTCTCTTCTCTTCTCTTGTTTTCTCTTCTCTTCTCTTCTTTTCTTTTTTCTCTCTTCTTCTCTTCTCTTCTCTTCTCTTCTCTTCTCTTCTCTTCTCTTCTCTTCTCTTCTCTTCTCTTCTCTTCTCTTCTCTTCTCTTCTCTTCTCTTCTCTTCTCTTCTCCTCTCCTCGTCTCTTCTCTTCTCGTCTCTTCTTCTTTCTCTTCCTTCTCTTGCACTTCTTGTACCCTTCCCTGTTTCTCTAAGTATTGCTGGCTACAGTGAAGAAGGATGTGAAGGAAGTGGCTACACTGAAGAAGGATGGAAACATTCTAACAGGTAAACATGCAGCACATTACTTTGCAGACTCCTTTGCAAATGACAATAATATTGAAATTAGCCTAGAGAAACGACAAGAGACCCGTTTAAAACAACAAAATGCAAGACAAGAAGAGACCACACATGAAGTCATGGAAATACCCATTACACAAAGAGACTTAGAGCTGGCAATATCCAAATTAAAAATGAAAAAGTCACCAGGCAGTGATGGAGTGTCCAATGAAATGATTAAGAACTTGGGAACTGCAGCTAAAGCAAAACTACTGCAGATCTACAACATTTGCTGGATCACAGGTAGAGTGCCACAGGCATGGAGAGAAGCAATTATGATACCATTACTAAAGCCAGGAAAAGATGGTTCAACGACATCCAGCTATAGACCAATCAGCCTTACAAGCTGTTTGTGTAAAACAATGGAACGTATAATCAATCTCAAACTGCAGTGGTACCTGGAAAGTGAAAATCTCCTTGTCCCACAACAAGCAGGCTTTAGACAGTGTTACTCTACCGAAGATCAGGCAACCTATCTTTCCCAGGAAATTGAAGATGCGTTTCAAGAAAAGAAACTGGTACTAGCAGCATGGATAGACCTAAATAAAGCATTTGATAAGGTATGGAAGGAAGGGCTTCTGAAGAAACTGATAAATTATGGAGTAAATGGCAGGATGTACAAATGGGTCAAAGCATACCTGCATAACAGGAGAGCCAGAGTGAAATCAACACCAATATTGGAGATGGAGAAATTGTGGAGGATACCAGCACTGAGAGAACTGAGGGACACAAAGGTGCTGATACAGGCAGAAAAATGTGCATGCATGCCGAGACATCCAATGAAGGACAGATTCCAAAACCTTGCATTGGGACGACTTAAGAGAAGCAGTTTTATCCACCAAGCCAAGCGCATTAGTAGACAAACACCAGACATGCCAAGAGTTGTTAAACCCCTTTTGCCCATACCAGAACAGACTCCCTGGACAGATGAATCAGGATTATCAGTTCAAATACGGACAGAAGTGAAAGGAATAGTTGACAAAGAGGAACAGAATAGTCTACAGCGAAAAACAATAACTCTCAGTTTCCTGGATGAAGAATACCCACAAGACCTATGGATCCGCGTGTACACAGATGGATCAGCACATAATGCAGTAAAGAATGGGGGAGCAGGTGCATATATAGAGTACCCAAATAACACTAGGGACATGAATAAAATAGTAACAGGGAAATATTGTCACAATTATGATGCGGAAATACAAGCAATAAAGTTGGCAATATAAAAACTGCTGAACAGTAATCTTAGCCCACAGCCTGTAGTGTTTTTGACAGATGCAAGATCAGTACTCCAGGCACTACAATCCAGAAAATTACCACATCTGCGGACCTTATTGACTGAACTCTGCAAGCACCACAGGGTTGCCCTGCAGTGGATCCCGTCTCACTGTGGAATACAAGGAAATGAGAAAGCAGATCAGTTGGCAAAGGAAGGTTCAACAGGCACACAACTAGATACACCAGTTACATACCATCATAAGAAACAGATAATCAAATCAATCAGAGGACCAGAAGCCCCAAATCAGGATGCCTTTCACAATATGAATAGATATCAACAAGTTATCATTTTACGCCTAAGAACAGGACACACTCGACTCCATAGTCACATGTATACAAAATTCAAGATCGGCACATCAATTACTTGTACATGTGGACAGGCGCCCCAGACTGCTGAACACATACTTCAAGACTGCACTGAATATAGTAGACTGAGGAAAATCCATTGGCCCATAGATACAACACTACAGACAAAACTATATGGGCCACTGCAAGAATTACAAAAGACAGTAAAATTCATACAGGAAACGACATTGCTGATATAGACAATACTTCGAGCGAACGAAAGATAGATAGATAGATAGATAGATAGATAGATAGATAGATAGATAGATAGATAGATAGATAGATAGATAGATAGATAGATAGATAGATAGATAGATAGATAGATAGATAGATAGATAGATAGATAGATAGATAGATAGATAGATAGATAGATAGATAGATAGATAGATAGATAGATAGATAGATAGATAGATCTTCTCCTCTCCTCGTCTCTTCTTCTTTCTCTTCTTTCTCTTGCACTTCTTGTACCCTTCCCTGTTTCTCTAAGTATTGCTGGCTTTGTTTCCTGTCTTTTCTCTTCTATTTTTTCTCTATCTACCAGTATGCCTGCCTGCCTGCCTGCGTGCCTGCCCGCCCTTCCGTCCGTCTGTCCGTCCGTCTGTCCGTCCGTCTGTCCGTCCGTCCGTCCGTCCGTCCGTCCGTCCGTCCGTCTGCCTCTCTGTCTGTCTATATGTCTCCTTTTTTTTCTCCAACTGTTCTTAATTTTATTGTTAGCAAGGAGTCAGAATTTAGTTAGCAAGGAGTACACAAACAATCAGCACGGAGTCAGCAAGCAGTCAGTAAGGAATAGTTGATGGTTTTTAGCTCTGGAGTTTGACAGGCGCTTAGTAGAAGACAAATAATAATAATAAATGAATATTATCTAGAGGGAAACTTCCGAGGCGATAATCAGCGAATCAATTCACAGGAAGAGCTATGTTTACAGCACTCTGAAAAAAAAGACAAATAATCAAGAACAGAAAAAAAAAAACAAAGAACAATATATGGACCAAAGCAGGATCGAACCCATACTCAGTGGCACAGGGCCTTGCCACGAAAAGCCAAACACTAGGGAACACTGCCAGAAATACATTGTGTGTCTGTATCAGTATGTTTTTCCTGTTAATGCAAGTATTCAGCCCTACCATATCCTGGAGATACTTGTCTTAATAGGAAAAATACAGATACACAATGCATTTCCGAACTGTGATCACAGCCTTATGCTATAGTCACGAGAACACCTGCGCGAAAGACATTGTCCACGATAGCTAATTTTTTAGTTAGCTGAATGGCAGTGTTCCCTAGCGTTTGGTTTTTCGTGGCAAGGCGCTGTGCCACTGAGCACGGGTTCGATCCTGCTTTGGTCTATATATTGTTCATTGTTTTTTTTTTTCCTGTTGTTGATTATTTGTCATTTTTTCCGAGTGCTGTAAACATAATAGCATCGATCGTTGGACATGGAAAGTATAGAGTTGCTGCCCTTTGTATCGTGTTCGCATAGAAAGGTCAATGTAATAAATCAAAAGTAATTAGGTATAAGACAAAACGATCACAAACTCAATAAATCAATAAGGATAAAGGTAGCCCCATAGTAAATGCCGTTTAGTAATGAAGTGCTAATGACTTTACTGTACAACGGTTCGGCTTCATGGTGTGGAGAGACCACCCACCTTCCTCGCTACCTTTCCTGACTAAAGAATGCCTCAGGTACTCATTTCAAGAGTCTGGGTGGATCCCGAGAGTTTTTCAACCGGAACAATTTTGGATGAAATGGAGTTTTAAACCCTGAACCTTCAGATGGGCAGTCCTGTGCATTAACTGCAACGTCACAGAGGCCTTAGATACACAACATAAAGAAAAGTAAAGAGTCCCCCGTGTTGCCGATATGGTGTTAGTGACCATCATTTTTATAGACCTTTGACACATGATTTTTGAGGTAATGTTGTCGGTATTACGCCCATGCCGTTTTACTTTCCCAGAAAAAAAATCTGGTACCCATTTAAGACAGGGTGAACCCGGAAGACGTCGATCAGGATCGAACCCTACCTCTTGTCCTATGAGAGTCCAGTTCACTAACCACTGAGCTATCGTGGCTCCCCAGATACACGACGTTGAACAAAAATACAATGGAGCACATATACAAACAAACACACACAAACACGTACAAACAAGGTAAACAAAAATACCTGAGACTCAAATAATTAAAGTGGGACACAAAAGCACAGAGGAGTACAAAAATACAAAGAAATATACAAACAAAGCGAAGAACTAGAACATAGTGACATACATACAAACATCGGGGAACAAAAGCACATGGAGGATCACTGGAACTCATAGAAACAAAATCACTGTAGCACGAAAACACATAAAAACAGTGACGCCTAAATACAATCGACCACAGAAAGATTCACACACGTACAGTCTTAAAATAACTAACAATGAAAAAAAAAAGAACTACTAAACACAATTAAAACACGAACAATTATATTGTTGGGCCATGTTAAAAGACACAGTAGCCTAATTCAAGTAATCTTGGAAGGGAATACACAAAGTAAAAGGGCAGAGGCAGACCAAGACTAACATGGACGAGTAACATCAAAAGATGGACAAGTCATCCTATGACAACCTGCACCATCAAAGCAAGAGACAGAGTGGAATGGCGCTCCATGGTAGCCAACCTTCGATGCGGAGACGGCACACGATGATGGTGATGTGTGTATTTGTATACATCTGGAGTAACTGTTATGCTTCCGTTCCTGTACATATTCGTGTGCTTCATGTGTGTTTTTGTACGTGGGTGAGACTTTCTGTGGTCGATTGTATTTTGGCGTCACTGTTTTTATGTATTTTCGTGCTACAAAGGCTTCATCGTTTGTTTTCTTTTCTCTCCATCCTATTATTCTATAAATCCACATTTCAAAGGCTTCAATTTGTTTTTCTTCAAATTCTTGCTTCTCTCTCCCTCTATCTTTCTCCCTCTATCTCTTTCTCTCCCCCTCTCTTTCTAACTCTCCATCTTTCTCTTTCCTCCTCTCTCTGTCCATGTTTCCATGTTTCCACCATACAGGAATGTGGAGAAGATATAACATTTGGCTATTCCACACTTGCTGTTAATATTAAAAAAAAAACATTAACAAATATGAAAACAAAACACGTGAACGGAAAGCAAATAAAACTCCCGCATATAGAATCTGTCGTCATCAAATATAAACTGATACATGACTAAACGAAACTAATTCGGCAACAGACAAGCAAATAAATAAATATGCACAAACAAACGTATCACATCACGCTCTCTATCTCTCTCCCTCAATCTCTCCCCTCCATCTGTCATCCTTTATCTCTCTCCCTCTATATCTCCACCTCTATCTCTCCTCCTTTATCTCTTTCTATATATCACCCCCCTCTATCTCTCACCCTTTATATCTCCCTTCTATCGCTCCCCCTCTATCTCACTCCCTCTATCTCTCCATCTTTCTCTCTCCCTCTCTCTATCTCTCCCACTCTCTATCTCTCTATATCTCTCGCCCTCTCTCTATCTCTCCCCCTCTCTCTCTCTCCCAATATCTCTATCTCTACCCTCTCTCTCTATCTCTCCCCTATATCTCTCCCCCTCTATCTTTTCCCCCCTCTCTCTATCTCCCCCCCTCTCTCTATCTCTTCCCCTCTATCTCTCCCCCTCTCTCTCTATCTCTCCTCCTATCTCTCCCCCTCAAACTCTACCCTCTATTTCTCTCACTCACGCACGTTATACGCGCATTAATATTATAAATCATCACAGATATCACTGCTTCGAGTAATGCTGAGGCGTGTGGTGGAGCGGATATGGGAAGTTTGCAACGAAACTGATTTCATTAATAGAAGAGAAAATAACACTGATTTCTCTCAAAGTTAGCAGTAATGTACAGTTTTCTATCTGACTGTTCCCACCTAAAACTGTCTCCCTCTCCAATCCCCCAAAAAAGCACGCCCCGTACATCGAGCCTGTTCTGAACATTTTGTTTGTGTGCCGCCCCAACTAAATATAAACCACCCCCTTGAACGCCCCCGCCCTCCCTCGCTAACACACACACACACACATAAACGAGCGCCATAATAAAAATTAATAATAATAACAGTTCACCAGGATGGAAATAAAAACAATACAAAACATCAGAGTATATCTCCAGGGCTTGACTCACGCTATCGATTCGGTCATCCAGCTGTAGGTCACGCCACCCTACCGCCGCGCAGACTCCCCAGCGCATTAACACAACCCAATTTCAGATAACTGCCTGGTCACGTTGATCCTTCTCTTGAGAAGTTATCTAGCGACTGTCTTAACAAAATGGTCGCCTGGTCCTCACTGTCTGTGACATATAGGTCGCAGTTAGAGGATGTTGACAAACCCACTGGAACAATCGCTGTTGTTAGTAAACCTGTAGTCTGCTGTAAATTATTTATTTAACAATAAAAATAATAATTGTAATAATATAATAGTAGTAGCATCCGTCAGTCATAGTTAACTATAGTAGCCTACGTCAGTCATAGTTGACTATAGTAGCCTCCCTCAGTCATAGTTGACTATAGTAGCCTCCGTCAGTCATAGTTGACTATGGATTTTTCAGTGTACCTCATCATCATCATCAAGTACCGGGCCTACTGGCGTAGGTGATCATGTCTCTCCACAATTTTCGATCTCGGCAGCTATTTATTATTTCTGTTGTTGACCTTCTGCCAGGCCATTCTCTTAAGCCGTCTGTTATTTTTTTCTCTTTGCTTATCTCTACAAGCCCAAAGACTGACTCTACATAACATTTAAGAACTCTTATTTTGTGCTTCTATTGTCAAAAATGGATTGAGTAGAATCTTCCTCAATTTTTTAAAAGCTGCTTTTGTCTGAGATTTACATCTCTATATTTATATATTATTTAGGCAAAATAAAGTTACATAGAAATCTATGCTTTAGATACTTTTCAATCGAGATGAGCTTTGTTCTTGATGACCAGGAACAGGCTCTTTCAATTACCTGGTTCGGTTTCTTTAAGGGTTAATCGAAGACCATCGCTCTCTGTTATGTCCTGGCCATTTTGCGTTTGCTTGAGTAAACAATTCACCAGACTGAAGCCAAATTCCACTACATATCATCATCATCATCATCATCATCATCATCATCATCATCATCATCATCATCATCATCATCATCATTGATGCCTTCTCCGCATCGAAGGTTGGCTACCATGGAGCGCCATTCCACTCTGTCTCTTACTTTAATGGTGCAGATTGGCATAGGTTGACTTGTCCATCTTTTGATGTTACTCGTCCATGTTAGTCTTGGTCTGCCTCTGCCTCTTTTACCTTGTATTTTCCATTTCGATATTACTTTTATTAGGCTGGTGTGTCTTTTAACATGCTCCAAAAATGTAATTTGTCTTGTTTTCTTCTTCTTCTGCAATCATGGCTCATTCAGAGTAGGATTCCGGACTTTCTTATGAAGGCAGCTGTCTGTTTAAGTGATTCGGTTGCCCCGTTTAGTTTCTCTTCCAGGGAGTTGGGTGTGGACCACATTGTCCTTCTCAGTTCTGTGTACTGGGGGCAATCCTGTAGAACATGATTTGTTGTCATATTGTCCAGTGTACAGTGGCATAGACTGGTTGTACCTATTTTGAGTTTGTTGAACATGTGGTTTCTCATTCTGTTGTGGCCAGTGCGTAGGCGAAGTATGATGACTTGATCCCTCCTTGATAGTTGGTGGTATCCGTCCCTCTCGTTATGCTTTGGGTGTTCTCGTTTCCATTTTTCATGGTACTGGCCTTTGATGATGGAGTTGGCTTCGTCGTATCTGACCAGATCGTTCTGTTGTGGTAATCTCCATCCCTCTTTAGCTAATTTGTTTGCACGTTCGTTTCCGTGTATATTACAGTGTGATGGTATCCACTGGATGACCACTCTCTGGAAGTTATTGCACAGTTGGTATAGGGTTGTTCTCAAGTCATCTAGCTCACTGTTCCTGGGGGTTTTTAGAGCTGTTAGGACTGACAGTGCATCAGTCAGTATCAACAATTTCTTGTGCATATTGTTTTTGAGTTGAATAGCCAGTTTTGCATCTTTGATGGTTTCAGTTTCTGCTTTATAGTTGTTTGAGAATTTTCCTGTAGCTATTGACTTGGTGATCTCGTTCTGATTTTTCAGCCTCAGGAACACACCTCCTCCTCCATTTCTGGTGGCATTTGTAGCGGAGCCATCAGTGTATATGTGTGACCAGGAGTCCTGTGGGTAGTTGCTGTTTATGTGTTTTTCTGCTATGTATTTTCTCTCTTTGTGCCTTTTTTCATGATTCCTATTATGTCTTCCTTAAGTTCTGGTATTTTATGTTTCCCAAGAGGAGTCAGATCAGATGGGCATAAAGGTTTCGGTAGTGTTTGGGAAGGTACTGGGTCACTAGTTGCCAGTAGTGTTTGGGACAGTACTGGGTCACTAGTTGCCGGTAGTGTTTGGGACAGTACTGGGTCACTAGTTGCCGGTAGTGTTTGGGACAGTACTGGGTCACTAGTTGCCGGTAGTGTTTGGGACAGTACTGGGTCACTAGTTGCCGGTAGTGTTTGGGACAGTACTGGGTCACTAGTTGCCGGTAGTGTTTGGGAAGGTACTGGGTCACTAGTTGCCAGTAGTGTTTGGGAAAGTACTGGGTCACTAGTTGCCAGTAGTGTTTGGGAAAGTACTGGGTCACTAGTTGCCAGTAGTGTTTGGGAAGGTACTGGGTCACTAGTTGCCAGTAGTGTTTGGGAAGGTACTGGGTCACTAGTTGCCAGTAGTGTTTGGGAAAGTACTGGGTCACTAGTTGCCAGTTCTTTGGAGATCGCAGCGAAGTTGCTCCTCTTTAGTCTTACTTTTCCGAAACCAGTTATTCTTTGGTGCATGTGGTGGCTAAGGAGCCTTTTATATTTCTCCGCTTGTTGCATTACTTTAGTTTTCCGTCTGTCTTATAAGGGTTGTAAACCTGTAATTGCTTCTAGAGTCACGATTGGTGTAGATTTCATAGCACCAGTGATGATACGGGCAGCCTGGTTTTGTGTTGTGTTAATTTTACTAAGCTGTGTTTTGGAAGCTGTAGCCCAGGCTGTGACTCCATACTCTAGGACTGGTCTTACCCTTCCTACGTATAGTCGTGTCAAGATATTGCTGTCTGCTCCCCAGTCCGTTCCTGCCAATTCCTTCATAATATCTGTTCGTTTTCTGGCTAATTTTTCTTGTTTGAAATGTGTTTAGTAGTTCTCTTTTCATTTTTAGTTGTTTTAAAACTTCCTCGTTTGTTTTCTTTCTTTCCATCCAATTCTTCATATTCTTCTATAAATCCACATTTCAAAGGCTTCACTTTTCTGTTCTGTTTTCTTGTCTAATGTCCATATTTCTGCACCATACAGGAATATTGAGAAGATGTAACATTTTGCTATTCTTAGTTTTAGCCCTGGTGTTATTTGTTTTGATGTTAGTATATTTTTCATGGCATTAAAATGACTTTTTGCCATACCTATTCTACTTCTTCTTCTTCTACCTTTTCAGCTCCCTGTGGAGCATAGGTCTTCAACAAACACTTTCCAAGTCGTTCTGTTTTTTGCCATTCTTATAAGATCATTCCATGTCTTCCCCATCATCTTCATCTCTGCTTCTATCTGTCTTCTCCAAGAATTCCTTGGTCTTCCTCTTTGTCTTTTCCCCTGGGGATTCCAAAAAAGGGCCTGTTGTGTAATACTCTCAGTTGGCTTCCGTAGTGTGTGTCCTATCCAGCGCCATCGTCTTCGCTGTATCTCTTTATCCACTGGTGTTTGACTGGTACATTTCCATAATTCAATGTTAGTGATTTTGTCCTGCCATTTCCATCCCTTTATTCTGCGTAAGCATCCATTAATGAAAGTCTGTATCTTCGTGATTGTCAATTTTGTTGTTCTCCATGTTTCACAGCCATATAATAGGACCGCCTTAACATTTGAGTTGAAAATTTTTATTTTTGTATTTAACCTAATTTCCTCTATTATATATCTATTCTACTACCACCAAATAAAAGGAAGGAAAAGCCAATGAAAAATAATTTTACGTTATCCAAAAGCTGTAGAATATTTTCAGACAGTGTCGTCTTTATCCAGGAAATTGTACTTTTCTTTACAGAAAATTACTGTGGATTCCATATCCCTCTGTGGCGCTATGAGCGTTTCTTTAACATCACTTATAGCAGCATTCACAGAAAATGAATCAACTGCCCAGGTCGAAGTGAGGTTCGAAGTTCGTTGTATATGACTTCCGGTCAATATGGCGGATAGGCGACAGGGAACCTTTGAGGGACTGTCTGAAAAGTGTTCCTAGTTGCAATTTCCTCAAATTCCAAGTCCGGTTTGCTGCAAGAGTTACTGAGTTTAGTGCTCTGTGCAAACTTTGAGCTGTGTGTTTCATCCGGATGGTGTTTCTAAAATCAGATTGCTTACGACGAATGATGATATCATAGAACGAAGAACAGTTCAGTTGCGTTCACTGTCGATGCTACAATACGTCTTATGTCTTTTGACGTGTGCTGTGTGTTAGAAGTAGGAAAGGAAAACAATGTCGCTGCAGAGATCAGAAGCTATTCGGCCAGCGTGAATGGTCAGTTTCGATGTCCTCCAAATATTTATGATGTGATATATCTCACTTTCGATGTCCTCCAAATATTTATGATGTGATATATCTCACTTTCGATGTCCTCCAAATATTTATGATGTGATATATATCACTTTCGATGTCCTCCAAATATTTATGATGTGATATATCTCACTTTCGATGTTCTCCAAATATTTATGATGTGATTTATCTCACTTTCGATGTGCCCGAAAAATGTTGATTGTTTCTTTCCGATGTATTTTTTTTTATAGAACTCTCTCTTTGCGTTGAGAATTTTCTCGTTGATTTTTTTTAGCTGCCCTTAAATCTCTGTACATTTTTCTGTCAAGATATCCCATCTCCGCCTTTTCATTTATTTGTCTGCTGTCCATGATTCATTTCCATGGGTGAGAAATGACTTTACATGGCCCTAATCGACTCTCATTCTCACTTCCTCTGATAGACTTGCTGCATACAATATATTATTTTATTTTCTGAAAAATAATTTAATTACCAAATGATACAATAAAGAAACAAAAATAAGAAAACCAGAACATTATATCTTAAAAAAACCGAACGATTAAAAAGAAAAAAGCAGAATATGATAAGGTAACTCTTATTTTCGATTCTTTTTTACAATAAAGTAGATTGTACAATACATGGTAGAGCGGAGGTCTCACACATTAAAAGCGGGACATGTCCAGACAAATCCTGATATCAGGTAACTATGTTTCTATGTAACTATGTTTCTATTGAGTTATTGAGTTATTTGCGGGTCATCATCATTGCACTCCGAACATGTCCATAGGTGCTCAGATCCCCTCCTCAGCAATTCCCTCAGTGTCCAGCGACTGACGACTCCAGTTCTATGTTGGTTGATAAGTCTTCTTACACGGCCACCAAGTTTCTCATTTCTGGCCGTGCCCATCTTAACTCCCATTTCCATCATCCGAAGAAGTGACGTTGATCTGTGTTTGTCGAAGTCCTGTGCTCTTCCAACATCTCGAAGGGCATTGATGATGTCCGCCCGATCTATGGCTGCCCGTCCTCAACGACAGCGCAGCTAGCCAACCTGTCCGCTCTCTCATTTCCCCGTACTCCCGCATGTCCAGGGTCGTAGACAAAGGTGACCTTACGTATTTTGGATTTCTGCAACGACTCTACCCATTGCATGCGTACAAAGCCCGCCTCCACTTTTTTTATCATGCTCATCGAATCACTCAGTATACATGCGTGGATGTAGTCTTGTGACTCTAACCATTTGAATGCCTTGGTCACTGCCATCACCTCCATTGTCATGCTACTCGTGGTCATGGCGTATGCACCACTGTCTTCCTTGGCTATTCTGCCTGCTGAGCGTGCTGTAAATGCCCATGCACTTCTTTCGTGTCGTCTTACAGATCCGTCTGTATAGATGACTGCATCTTTCTCATCGGTATTATCGCAGATGAGACCGTTGACCTCAGCATTAACCACGACCGGGTTCTGTTCCCTACTTTTCCTGTCGAGTGTGACAATACATGAGAAAGTTCCCTTGAATGACGTAGGCACCGGTATCCACTCCTCACCAACGCTGATATTGATACGCCCACAGACCTGTTTGATGACATCTTCTGCCCGGCCCACCCATGATTTGCCTCTTTTTAGCCTGGTACCTTTCTCTGCATGTTTCTATGTAACTATGTTTCTATGTAACTATGTCTCTATGTAACTATGTTTCTATGTAACTATGTTTCTATGTAACTATGTAACTATGTTTCTATGTTTCCCTCAACGCTTTCTTGGGAGTATGCGAAATATGATGTTTGTGATCATATTGTTTTCTACGACCACGGCATATTTTAAGATCTTGTGGTCGGTATCACACCAGGCCGCCTTTACTTCTAAGAAAAATCCCTGGTACCAAATATTTTAGAGGCTGGGGGAGCCCCGGAGCTTTGTCGATTTCAAAAGGTTCGCCACTTCTGGAAAAAAACGAACCCGGATCCTAGTGATCAGGAAGCACGCGCATTAACCACTCAGCCAATAAGGCTTCCTGTATGTAAAATAGCAGGATTTCCACGAAAACAATGACGTTATGCTAGTCTGTCGTTGCAGCTTTTAATCCCAGTTTTCTGATGTCTGTCTGAGTGTTCTGTATGGTTTGAGAACAAAGGTTGCTTGCCCAATGCAATCGCCACCAGGTTTTCAGATCAGAGATTTCGTATCTTCACCAAAAGGTAGAAAACATTTCCCAACCATGATTTGAACTCTTTTTAACGTATTAGTATTTCAAGAATCAGCGCGGGTCTTACGGGTTTCGTGAAGTAAATTGAGATCTTTACATGTAAAAGATAGGAGAACTAATGGTCAATGTTTGGTTACATTGATGGTGGCTCTTTACACACAAAACAGGGTTGTTGTATATATACTTGTTAGTGTATTCTTCAATGTGTCATTACTTCTCATGCCACGGTTTATTCTAAGTTCATGTGGTGTTTGAATATAAATTACATACATTGTCATAAAGTCACATGAAAAGGGTTTTCACTCACTCACTCACTCACTCACTCACTCACTCACTCACTCACTCACTCACTCACTCACTCACTCACTCACTCACTCACTCACTCACTCACAGGTCCACCCAGTTCACTCTCCAAAACACTAATTTCCCATATCACCCAATCACTCACACACTCACTCAATAGCTCATTCACTCAATCGCGCTGTCAATAATACATGCAATCATTCACACAAAATAAAACATGTAGCTACTGCTCGTTGAGAGGTTCAAGAACAAAGACAAAGGGAAAAACGTCAATAATGGGGTCGACACTATCTCTTCAAACGAATGACCGGAATCATCCATTGAGGCAATCTCGAGGGGAACAACTATCCCTTGTGTGATGGACTAAATTTTAAATCTTAATTTAAAAACAACGTGTGGACAAATAACAGGAAACAGATTGAGAAATAAGATCAGAAATGAGGAACTGAGAAAAATGATAGGAATAACTCCCGTCATAGAATATATAAGGGAGTCACGATAGCTCAGTGGTTAGTGAACTGGACTACAAAGGACAAGAGGTAGGGTTCGATCCCAACCGACGGCTTCCGGGTTCACCCAGCCTTAAGTGGGTACTGGATATTTTCTGGGAAAGTAAAGCGGCACAGGCGTAATACCGACCACATTACCCCAAGAATCATGTGCTGAAGGTCTGTAAAATTGATGGTCACTAACACCATATTCCCAATACGCCACTTGGCGTGACGGGGTACTTTACTTTTTAAAAAAAATGGAATATATAAAGAAACAACAGATACAATGGTTTGGCCACGTGACAAGGCAGAAAGATCAAAACACAAATAGCCCTTAATAAACATTGTGAGAACACCAGACCCAAAGGATGACCACGAAAACAGATTATTGACGGAGTATTAAAAAGACTAGGAAACATAACAGCAGTAGAGGTGAACATATAGTATTTGCAAATACTATATGGCGAGCTAAAACACGGAAAACGACAAATCGGCAGACCTAAACTACGATATAGAGATATCTGCAAATCATCTCTGAAAGACTTCTCCATCTGTGAAAACGACTGGCAACATCTGGCAAGTGATCGCACATCATGGAGAGCACGTATAAGGAACGGTATAACAACATTTGAGACTGTTCTAAGACAGGACTTAGAAGAGAAGAGACTCATGAAAAAGGATGGTAAACCCTGTGGACCAGCGAGCCTGACCTGTTCATTATGTGACCGCGTGTGTTTGTCAAACATTGGTAGAATTAGCCACGAGAGAAGCTGTTCGGCAAAAACAATACCTCAAAAAAATACGCAATAGCCTCCACTAGACCGTCTGACAAGACGAAAAGGGCCATATATAGAGGTGAACAGAAGAGCAAAGGACCGGAAATTATATCTCCCATCGACGCTGAAAGGCAAATGAGGAAGGAAAGAAGAAGAAATAAAAAACGGAAGCAAAAATATTGTTTGCGAAACATTTAAACTCTAGAAAATATTAACACTGGCGAAAGAGATGAAAGTTTAGATGGACACAGCCAGAAACGAGAAACTTAGTGGCCGTGTAAGATCACTTATCAACCAACACAGAAGAGTCGTCAGTCGCTGGACTTGATGAAGAGGGGATCTGAGCACCTATGGACATGTTCGGAGTGCAATGATGATGACCCGCAAATAACTCAACAACACTGGCGAACTGACGGTATCAAAACCAGTGGGTCCTAACGAACCACTGGCTCTGTATTACTGACCCATTTCCCAGCAATTCCTAATTACAATTATTTTTTCTAGGAAAAATTGGAGTCAGGGACAAACGGGTCGATTAAAACATCAAGACCCATTTCTGGTTATTATCTAACACAGTAAACTAGCCAGGAGCTAGTTCGCATTTATGGCTAAAATAGAATTAATAAGATTATAACGTAAACCTTTGTTGTATCGCCCTTTGGCAGATTGCACGTTGCAGTTCCTGGGTAAATAAGTTCCTAAAGATGACGGGCTAAAGGGTCAGAGAACGTCAATGACGAGAAGTGGAATATGGAGATCTGGACTCATCATTAGGAGCCTTATCAAAATAAATTGGAAGTAACATGAGAGAATGCAGACATAGCTGGGGGGCGCTTTCTGTTGAAATTGTGGAAGAGGGTCGATGGGGGTGGAGGGGGTAGTTCAGGTGACTGTTAAGAAATGGGGGTACAAAGAAGGGCGGGGGATGTCAATAAAAAAAGGGGGGGGGGAGGTGTTAAAAACAAGAAGGTGGCAAAAATAAATAGGAGAATGGTAAAATATAAATAGGAGGAAAAGGTAAAAATGTGGAGGATTAGGGTATTAGTTAAAGTGGAAGAGAAGGGTGTAATATTAACAGAGTTTGAGGAAGATTTGAATAAAGGTGGAGAAGGGTGTTAATAAAGGTGGAGGAGAATAGTGTTAATTAAAGTGTAAGAGAAAGGTCTTAATGAGAGTGGAGTAGAATGGTGTTAATGAAAGTGGAGGTGTTAATGAGAGTGGAGGAGAATGGTGTTAATGAAAGTGGAGGAGAATTATGTTAATGAAAGAGTAAGAGAAAGGTGTAGATGAAAGTGGAGGAGAATAGTGTTAATGAAAGTGGAGGAGAATGGTATTAATGAAAGTGGATGAGAATGGTGTTAATGAAAGTGGAAAAAAGGTTTTAGTGAAAGTGGAAAAAGGGTGTTAGTGAAAATGGAGGAGAATGGTGTTAATGAAAATGGAGGAGAATGGTGTTAATGAAAGTGGAAAAAAGGTGTTAATGAAAGTGGAAAAACGATGTTAGTGAAAGTGGAGGAGAATAGTGTGAATGAAAGTGGAAGAAATAGGTGTTAGTGAAAGTGGAGGAGAATAGTGTTAATGAAAGTGGAGAATAGTGTTAATGAAAGTGGAGAATAGTGTTAATGAAAGTGGAGAATAGTGTTAATGAAAGTGGAGAATAGTGTTAATGAAAGTGGAAGAAAAAGGTGTTAGTGAAAGTGGAGGAGAATAGTGTTAATGAAAGTGGATGAGAATAGTGTTAATGAAAGTGGAGGAGAATAGTGTTAATGAAAGTGGGGGAGAATAGTGTTAATGAAAGTGGAGGAGAATAGTGTTAATGAAAGTGGAGGAGAATGGTGTTAATGAAAGTGGAGTAGAATAGTGTTAATGAAAGTGGGTGAGAATAGTGTTAGTGAAAGTGGAGGAGAATAGTGTTAATGAAAGTGGAGGAGAAATAGTGTTAATGAAAGTGGGGGAGAAAAGTGTTAATGAAAGTGGAGGAGAATAGTGTTAATGAAAGTGGAGGAGAATGGTGTTAATGAAAGTGGAGGAGAATGGTGTTAATTAAAGTGGAGGAGAATGGTGTTAATGAAAGTGGAGGAGAATAGTGTTAATGAAAGTGGAGGAGAATAGTGTTAATGAAAGTGGAGGAGAATGGTGTTAAAGAAAGTGGAGGAGAATGGTGTTAAAGAAAGTGGAGGAGAATAGTGTTAATAAAAGTGGAGGAGAATGGTGTTAAAGAAAGTGGAGGAGAATAGTGTTAATGAAAGTGAAGGAGAATGGTGTTAAAGAAAGTGGAGGAGAATGGTGTCAATAAAAGTGGAGGAGAATGTTTTAATGAAAGCGGTTGAGAATAGTGTTAATTAAAGTGGAGGAGAATAGTGTTAATGAAAGTGGAGGAGAATGGTGTTAATGAAAGCGGAAAAAAGGTGTTAATGAAAGTGGAGGAAAATAGTGTTAATGAAAGTGGGTGAGAATGGTGTTAATGAAAGTGGAAAAAAGGTGTTAATGAAAGTGGAGGAGAATGGTGTTAATGAAATTGGAGAAAAGGTGTTAATGAAAGTGGAGGAAAATGGTGTTAATGAAAGTGGGAAAAAGGTGTTAGTGAAAGTGGAGTAGAATGGTGTTAATGAAAGTGGAAAAAGGTGTTAGTGAAAGTGGAGGAGAACGGTGTTAATGAAAGTGGAGGAGAATAGTGTTAATGAAAGTGGAGTGGAATGGTGTTAATGAAAGTGGAAAAAGGTGTTAGTGAAAGTGGAGGAGAACGGTGTTAATGAAAGTGGAGGAGAATAGTGTTAATGAAAGTGGAGGAGAATGGTGTTAATGAAAGTGGAGGAGAATGGTGTTAATGAAAGTGGAGGAGAATAGTGTTAATGGAAGTGGAGGAGAATGGTGTTAATGAAAGTGGAGGAGAATGGTGTTAATGAAAGTGGAGGAGAATAGTGTTAATGAAAGTGGAAAAAATGTGTTAGTGAAAGTGGAGTAGAATGGTGTTAATGAAAGTGGAAAAAAGATGTTAGTGAAAGTGGAGGAGAATGGTGTTAATGAAAGTGGAGGAGAATGGTGTTAGTGAAAGTGGAGGAGAATGGTGTTAATGAAAGTAAAAAGAGTTAGTGAAAGTGGAGGAGAATGGTGTTAATGAAAGTGGAGGAGAATGGTGTTAATGAACGTGGAAAAAAGGTGTTAGTGAAAGTGATGAGAATGGCGTTAATGAAAGTGGAAAAAAGGTGTTAGTGAAAGTGGAGGAGAATGGTGTTAATGAACGTGGAAAAAAGGTGTTAGTGAAAGTGGACGCGAATGGTGTCAATGAAAGTGGAGGAGAATGGTGTTAATGAAAGTGGAGGAGAATAGTTTTAATGAAAGTGGATGAGAATGGTGTTAATGAAAGTGGAGGAGTATGGAGTTAATGAAAGTGGAGGAGAATGGTGTTAATGAAAGTGGATGAGAATGGTGTTAATGAAAGTGGAGGAGTATGGTGTTAATGAAAGTGGATGAGAATGGTGTTAATGAAAGTGGAGGAGAATGGTGTTAATGAAAGTGAAGGAGTATGGTGTTAATGAAATTGGAGGAGAATGGTGTTAATGAAAGTGGATGAGAATGGTGTTAATGAAAGTGGAGGAGAATAGTGTTAATGAAAGTGGAGGAGAATGGTGTCACTGAAAGTGGAGGAGAATAGTGTTAATGAAAGTTGAGGAGAATGGTGTTAATGAAAGTGGAGGAGAATGGTGTCAATGAAATGTGGAGGAGAATAGTGTTAATGAAAGTGGAGGAGAATTTTTTTTATGAAAGTGGAGGAGAATGGTGTTAATGAAAGTGGAGGAGAATGGTGTCAATGAAAGTGGAGGAGAATAGTGTTAATGAAAGTGGAGGAGAATGGTTTTAATGAAAGTGGAGGAGAATAGTGTTAATGAAAGTGGAGGAGAATAGTGTTAATGAAAGTTGAGGAGAATGGTGTCAATGAAAGTGGAGGAGAATGGTGTTAATGAAAGTGGAGGAGAATAGTGTTAATGAAAGTGGAGGAGAATGGTGTTAATGAAAGTGGAGGAGAATGGTGTCACTGAAAGTGGAGGAAGTAGTAGCTGTGGCTGTGAACTCACTCTAAAGTGCACACACATGCACCGAAAGACAATAGATTTGGCACCGACTTTGCACGAAACATGCACCGAAAAAAAAAAAAAAAAAAATTTTTCGAATTCGCTATTTTTTCGAACTTCATTATTTTTTTGGGGGGAAAATTTTTTTTTTTTGGGGGGGGGGGGGGGGGGGGGGGTCGTCAGTTTGTCGAAACGGTCTACTGTGTCTGAGAGATTAACTCAGGTAAATTCAAAAGAGACTCGGTGCTAATCGGCTTATCGAGCGGGGCTCGTGATATGCTCTCGCTGTGTGTTAGAGGAAAATATTTGTGAAAGAGTATTTTAAAAGAGTATATGTGTGAAAGTAAATATTCAGAATTATTTAAAAAATATGTATTTGTGAAAGTAAAAAACTCAGAATTATTAAAAATAAAAAATAAAAAAATAAATAAAAACAATAAAAAGTCTCCCTTCAGGATTCGAACACGGGTCTACTACGTGACAGGAGGCGACATGTAAAAAAAAATGCTGACAAGCAATGACGTTGAAGGTTAGTTTGTTACGAAAAGGAAAATACGACTAGCTCGCGGGTGGGAACGAGTTCGTCGGCACAGGTGTGTTATTGTAGTATCGCTAACATCATGTGTCGTGTAGTAAGGTGTGCTAATATTAAATAGTGACGCTCGCTCTTTCTCATTCAATGTAAAGCAAAACAAAATTCTATATTTCACAATTTTATTAATACATCATATATATATATATTACTGTCCGGATGCTGATAATTTTAACCGTCTGGGTTTCCTACACAACCGCCCTCCATTTTGACAAAACCTTGATCAAAGCAGGAATAGGTAATCGGTGACTTTGCTGAAACATCCTGGGCATCCACACTGGCTGCCGGAGCTGTCGTCTGATTAACAAGAGTGAGGTCCCCTTGGTTAACAAAAAGGGCGTGTAGTTGATGTTAGCATAAGCGTTTTCGAGACTGCCTTAACGCCATGTGCCACCCTCAACACCATCATCCCTTCATGTCCTATCATCATCATGTGCCACCCTCAACACCATCATCCCTTCATGTCCTATCATCATCATGTGCCACCTCAACAACAGTATCAACCCCTTCATGTCCTATCATCATCAAGCCACACAAAGTATCAACCCCTTCATGGCCTATCATCATGTGCCACACAAAGTATCAACCCCTTCATGTCCTATCATCATCATGTGCCACCCTCAACACCATCATCCCTTCATGTCCTATCATCATCATGTGCCACCCTCAACAACAGTATCAACCCCTTCATGTCCTATCATCATCAAGCCACACAAAGTATCAACCCCTTCATGGCCTATCATCATGTGCCACACAAAGTATCAACCCCTTCATGGCATATCATCATCATGTGCCACCCTCAACACCATCATCATCCCTTCATGGCCTATCATCATCATGTGCCACCCTCAACACCAGTATCAACCCCTTCATGTCCTATCATCATCAAGCCACACAAAGTATCAACCCCGTCATGGCCTATCATCATCATGTGCCACACAAAGTATCAACCCCTTCATGGCCTATCATCATCATGTGCCACCCTCAACACCATCATCATCCCTTCATGGCCTATCATCATGTGCCACCCTCAACACCATCATCCCTTCATGTCCTATCATCATCATGTGCCACCCTCAACACCATCATCAGCCCTTCAGGTCCTATCATCAAACCACACAAAGTATCAACCAGCGAAATTCTCTCTCTCTCTCTCTCTCTCTCTCTCTGTCTCTCTCACATTCATGGTAAACCAAAACAAAATAAATCACTAAGATTTTACCACCATAACACACAAATTTAGGGTCATATTAAAAAAAAAGTCGACCTTAAAACCATACAAATCTACTCCCATACTCATAAAAATTAGACACATCAAACAGATAATTACTTCCAAACTCCAAAAAGTTAGACCAAATCACGCCTCGATCGTTCTCTAACATTGCCTCCAGCGTTCTCTAACATTGCCTCGATTGTTCTATAACATTGCCTCGAGCGTTCTCTAACATTGCCTCGATCGTTCTTTAACATTGCCTCGAGCGTTCTCTAACATTGCCTCCAGCGTTCTGTAACATTGTCTCGATCGTTCTCTAACATTGCCTCCAGCGTTCTCTAACATTGCCTCGATCGTTCTTTAACATTGCCTCCAGCGTTCTCTAACATTCCCTTGCTCGTTCTCTAACATTTTCATTAGTTGGAGTCTTTGTGTTGCCTTCTTAGTGAGATTCTCTACGTGTTTCTTCAGGCTCAATTGTCAGTCTAGTTGTATTCCTAAAAAGCTACTCACATACTGATACTAGTTAGACACATCGATCAGATAGTTACATCCAAATCGCAAACATTTTACCCCAGAACACAAAAATTTAGGGTCATACTCAAAAAGTCGACCTAAAAATCCCAAAAAGCTACTCACATAGTCATACTAGTTAGACACATCGATCAGATAGTTACATCCAAATCGCAAACATTTTACCCCAGAACACAAAATTTAGGGTCATACTCAAAAAGTCGACCTAAAAATCCCAAAAAGCTACTCACATAGTCATACTAGTTAGACACAACGAGCAGGAAGTTATATTCAAGGTCCAAAATGTTGGACCAAATCACAACGAACCACGAACCACGAACCACAACCCCACGAACCACGAACCATCAACTCACGAACCATGAACCACAACCCCACGAACCATGGACTTAACGAACCATCAACTCACGAACCACGAACCACAACCCCACGAACCACGAACCACAACCCCACGAACCATGGACTTAACGAACCATCAACTCACGAACCACGACCCCACGAACTCACGAACCACAGACTTAACGAACCACGAACCACAACCCCACGAACCCTGGACTTAACAAAGACAGCGTCGAGGAGAGATATAATTTGCGGTCTCTTGCTCTTCTGTTCGCCTCTGCTGCTGGTATGTTTCCTAGCGCTTCTAATTGTACATCGACCCATCCTTTCTCGTGGTCGACAGTTGGGTCTGGTGTTCTCACAACATTTTGCTGAAGGCTCGTTGTGTTTTTGATCTGTCTGCCCTGTCACCTAGCCAAACTATTTTATCTGTTGTTTCCTTATATATTCTATGATGGGGGCTATTCCTAGCTTTCTTCTCAGTTCTTCATTTCTGAGCTTATCTCTCAGACTGTTTCATGTCATTCGTCTAACACATTTCATCTCTGAGATCACAAAAATGTAGGCACATACTCAAAAAGTCGACCTCAAAACCATAAAAAGCTACTCCCACATTCATCTAAAAGTTACATCAAAACCGCACCAGATTTGCAACGTGCAAAAACATGCACAAGTTTGACACGCGAACCAGTTTGGCACAATGCACCAATAGACATCCCCATACCAAAAATTTACTTTGATAATCACTTTTATGATTGTTACGCCCCTTGATAATCACTTTTATGATTGTTACGCCCCTTGATAATCACTTTTATGATTGTTACGCCCCTTGATAATCACTTTTATGATTGATACGCCCCTTACGATGGCTGATTGTTACGCCCCTTACGAAGGTGCATTGTGCCAAACTGGTGCGCGTGTCAAACTTGTGCATGTTTTTGCACGGTGCAAATCTGGTGCGGTTTTGGTGTAACTTTTAGATGAATGTGGGAGTAGCTTTTTATGGTTTTGAGGTCGACTTTTTGAGTATGTGCCTAAATTTTTGTGATCTCAGAGATGAAATGTGTTAGACGAATGACATGAAACAGTCTGAGAGATAAGCTCAGAAATGAAGAACTGAGAAGAAAGCTAGGAATAGCCCCCATCATAGAATATATAAGGAAACAACAGATAAAATAGTTTGGCTAGGTGACAGGGCAGACAGATCAAAAACACAACGAGCCTTCAGCAAAATGTTGTGAGAACACCAGACCCAACTGTCGACCACGAGAAAGGATGGGTCGATGTACAATTAGAAGCGCTAGGAAACATACCGGCAGCAGAGGCGAACAGAAGAGCAAGAGACCGCAAATTATATCTCTCCTCGACGCTGTCTTTGTTAAGTCCAGGGTTCGTGGGGTTGTGGTTCGTGGTTTGTTAAGTCTGTGGTTCGTGAGTTCGTGGGGTCGTGGTTCGTGAGTTGATGGTTCGTTAAGTCCATGGTTCGTGGGGTTGTGGTTCATGGTTCGTGAGTTGATGGTTCGTGGTTCGTGGGGTTGTGGTTCGTGGTTCGTGGTTCGTTGTGATTTGGTCCAACATTTTGGACCTTGAATATAACTTCCTGCTCGTTGTGTCTAACTAGTATGACTATGTGAGTAGCTTTTTGGGATTTTTAGGTCGACTTTTTGAGTATGACCCTAAATTTTTGTGTTCTGGGGTAAAATGTTTGCGATTTGGATGTAACTATCTGATCGATGTGTCTAACTAGTATGACTATGTGAGTAGCTTTTTGGGATTTTTAGGTCGACTTTTTGAGTATGACCCTAAATTTTTGTGTTCTGGGGTAAAATGTTTGCGATTTGGATGTAACTATCTGATCGATGTGTCTAACTAGTATCAGTATGTGAGTAGCTTTTTAGGAATACAACTAGACTGACAATTGAGCCTGAAGAAACACGTAGAGAATCTCACTAAGAAGGCAACACAAAGACTCCAACAAATGAAAATGTTAGAGAACGAGCGAGGGAATGTTAGAGAACGCTGGAGGCAATGTTAAAGAACGATCGAGGCAATGTTAGAGAACGCTCGAGGCAATGTTATAGAACGATCGAGGCAATGTTAGAGAACGCTGGAGGCAATGTTAGAGAACGATCGAGGCAATGTTACAGAACGCTGGAGGCAATGTTAGAGAACGCTCGAGGCAATGTTAAAGAACGATCGAGGCAATGTTAGAGAACGCTCGAGGCAATGTTATAGAATAATCGAGGCAATGTTAGAGAACGCTGGAGGCAATGTTAGAGAACGATCGAGGCGTGATTTGGTCTAACTTTTTGGAGTTTGGAAGTAATTATCTGTTTGATGTGTCTAATTTTTATGAGTATGGGAGTAGATTTGAATGGTTTTAAGGTCGACTTTTTTTTTAATATGACCCTAAATTTGTGTGTTATGGTGGTAAAATCTTAGTGATTTATTTTGTTTTGGTTTACCATGAATGTGAGAGAGACAGAGAGAGAGAGAGAGAGAGAGAGAGAGAGAGAGAATTTCGCTGGTTGATACTTTGTGTGGTTTGATGATAGGACCTGAAGGGCTGATGATGGTGTTGAGGGTGGCACATGATGATGATAGGACATGAAGGGATGATGGTGTTGAGGGTGGCACATGATGATAGGCCATGAAGGGATGATGATGGTGTTGAGGGTGGCACATGATGATGATAGGCCATGAAGGGGTTGATACTTTGTGTGGCACATGATGATGATAGGCCATGACGGGGTTGATACTTTGTGTGGCTTGATGATGATAGGACATGAAGGGGTTGATACTGGTGTTGAGGGTGGCACATGATGATGATAGGCCATGAAGGGATGATGATGGTGTTGAGGGTGGCACATGATGATGATATGCCATGAAGGGGTTGATACTTTGTGTGGCACATGATGATAGGCCATGAAGGGGTTGATACTTTGTGTGGCTTGATGATGATAGGACATGAAGGGGTTGATACTGTTGTTGAGGGTGGCACATGATGATGATAGGACATGAAGGGATGATGGTGTTGAGGGTGGCACATGATGATGATAGGACATGAAGGGGTTGATACTTTGTGTGGCACATGATGATAGGCCATGAAGGGGTTGATACTTTGTGTGGCTTGATGATGATAGGACATGAAGGGGTTGATACTGTTGTTGAGGGTGGCACATGATGATGATAGGACATGAAGGGATGATGGTGTTGAGGGTGGCACATGATGATGATAGGACATGAAGGGATGATGGTGTTGAGGGTGGCACATGGCGTTAAGGCAGTCTCGAAAACGCTTATGCTAACATCAACTACACGCCCTTTTTTGTTAACCAAGGGGACCTCACTCTTGTTAATCAGACGACAGCTCCGGCAGCCAGTGTGGATGCCCAGGATGTTTCAGCAAAGTCACCGATTACCTATTCCTGCTTTGATCAAGGTTTTGTCAAAATGGAGGGCGGTTGTGTAGGAAACCCAGACGGTTAAAATTATCAGCATCCGGACAGTAATATATATATATATGATGTATTAATAAAATTGTGAAATATAGAATTTTGTTTTGCTTTACATTGAATGAGAAAGAGCGAGCGTCACTATTTAATATTAGCACACCTTACTACACGACACATGATGTTAGCGATACTACAATAACACACCTGTGCCGACGAACTCGTTCCCACCCGCGAGCTAGTCGTATTTTCCTTTTCGTAACAAACTAACCTTCAACGTCATTGCTTGTCAGCATTTTTTTTTACATGTCGCCTCCTGTCACGTAGTAGACCCGTGTTCGAATCCTGAAGGGAGACTTTTTATTGTTTTTATTTATTTTTTTTATTTTTATTTTTAATAATTCTGAGTTTTTTACTTTCACAAATACATATTTTTTAAATAATTCTGAATATTTACTTTCACACATATACTCTTTTAAAATACTCTTCATATACTCTTTTAAAATACTCTTTCACAAATATTTTCCTCTAACACACAGCGAGAGCATATCACGACCCCCGCTCGATAAGCCGATTAGCACCGAGTCTCTTTTGAATTTACCTGAGTTAATCTCTCAGACACAGTAGACCGTTTCGACAAACTGACGAAGCCCCCCAAAAAAAAAAATTTTCCCCCCAAAAAATAATGAAGTTCGAAAAAATAGCGAATTCGAAAAAAATTTTTTTTTTTTTTTTCGGTGCATGTTTCGTGCAAAGTCGGTGCCAAATCTATTGTCTTTCGGTGCATGTGTGTGCACTTTAGAGTGAGTTCACAGCCACAGCTACTACTGGAGGAGAATAGTGTCAATGAAAGTGGAGGAGAATAGTGTTAATGAAAGTGGAGGAGAATGGTGTCAATGAAAGTGGAGGAGAATGGTGTTAATGAAAGTGGAGGAGAATAGTGTCAATGAAAGTGGAGGAGAATGGTGTTAATGAAAGTGGAGGAGAATGGTGTCAATGAAAGTGGAGGAGAATAGTGTCAATGAAAGTGGAGGAGAATAGTGTTAATGAAAGTGGAGGAGAATAGTGTCAATGAAAGTGGAGGAGAATGGTGTTAATGAAAGTGGAGGAGAATAGTGTCAATGAAAGTGGAGGAGAATAGTGTCAATGAAAGTGGAGGAGAATAGTGTTAATGAAAGTGGAGGAGAATAGTGTCAATGAAAGTGGAGGAGAATAGTGTCATTGAAAGTGGAGGAGAATAGTGTTAATGAAAGTGGAGGAGAATGGTGTCAATGAAAGTGGAGGAGAATAGTGTCAATGAAATTGGAGGAGAATAGTGTTAATGAAAGTGGAGGAGAATGGTGTCAATGAAAGTGGAGGAGAATAGTGTCAATGAAAGTGGTGGAGAATAGTGTTAATGAAAGTGGAGGAGAATAGTGTCAATGAAAGTGGAGGAGAATGGTGTTAATGAAAGTGGAGGAGAATGGTTTCAATGAAAGTGGAGGAGAATAGTGTTAATGAAAGTGGAAGAAAAAGGTGTTAATGAAAGTAGGGGAGGGGGTGTAAATGAAACGGAGGAGAAGGGTGTTCTAGGAAGATACTATGCAATCCATTTTTGACAATAGAAACAAGAAAAAGAGTTCTTAAATGTTATGTAGAGCCAGTCTTAACATATGGATGTGAATCATAGACAATAGGACAACAGACAAGAAAATCACTGGAGTCTGTAGAAATGTGGTTTTACAGAATAATGTTGAGAATATCATGTAGAGCTAAGAAGAGTAATGAAAACGTTCTGAAAGAGGCCAAAGCAAAAAGAGAGCTAATTTCCAATATTAGGAAGAAACAAACACCATTTTTTGCCATGTAATCAGAAGAGAACAACTGGAGTATATTGTAACAACTGGGAAAATTGAGGGACGAAGATATAGTGGAAAGCAAAGAGAAAAGATATCAGACAGTTTAAGAGAAGGGCTTGGCAGAAGGTCAACAACTGAAGGCCAGAAATGATAAATAACTGTCGTGATCGAAAGTTGTGGAGAGACATGATCACCTACGCCAGCAGGCCCGGTACTTGATGATGATGATGATGTATTAATTTACTGTATTCAAAAAATGAGTTTTAATTCGGATGATTCCACTGGCACGGGCGGTTGGGCATTTATGGATTTTAGTTCGTTTGCTGTGATACCGGGGTCTTCGACTAACCATAACCATTCACATTATATTTGTATAATATTAATTTAAACACTACATTGATATATATTTTTTTTTATCGTAAAAGATTGTATGATTTATCTAGCACTCTCAACAACTCGAGAACAAAAATTCGTCTTTTTCTTTCCTCTACTTTCCTTCCTCAGTTGCCATTGGGCGTCGAGGGAAGATATAAATTGCGGTCTTTTGCGCTTCTATTCGCCTCTGCTGCATGCATGTTTCTTAGTGTTTCTAATATAACTTCAGTCCATCTTTTTCGTGGTCGACCCTTAGGTCTGGTGTTCTCTGAACGTTTATTGAAGGCTCGTTGTGTTAACATTAATACGATCTGCGTAAACACCCCTGCAACGGGAAACTATGAGGAACCGGTGACGACATCAAATACCGTCTTTTTGTGACCCAAGCTGGTCTAAACGTCTAAATGCGTAGCAATAGCTGATCATCATCATCATCATCATCATCATCATCATCATCATCATCAAGTATCGGGCCTACTGGCGTAGGTAATCATGTATCTCCACAACTTATTGATCTCGGCAGCTATTTATCATTTCTGTTGTTGACCTTCTGCCAGCCATTCTCTTAAGCTGTCTGGTATTTTTTCTCTTTGCTTCCCTCTATCCCTTCGTCCCTCAATGTTTCCAGTTGTTCTCTTCTCATTACATGGCCAAAAAATGATGATTGTTTCTTCCTAATATTGGAAATTAGCTCTCTTTTTGCTTTGACCTCTCTCAGAACATCTTCATTACTCTTCTTAGCTAATGGCTGAAAAAATATCACGTCTATAATATAGTTATTATTTATAAGTTAGACCTGGCCATCCATCTCATGGCGGCCCTAGGCGATTGTCTAAGTTAGAAAAGCAAGATGAAAATAAATATTGAGTCAAGAAAGAACAAATGGACGCTGTGTGTTCAGGATCTGTGCTCCAACAGTAACTGAGAAGGGAATGCCGGGTAATGCAACCTCGCGGTCAATCAATTCGGTAAAACAAAGTAATACATTAACGTTGTAATTAGATGTAAAAGATTAAACATAAAACTCAGCTGCAGACGATTGCAACACCTAACAAATAGCTATAACAGACGTTGCTCAAGGTCATATAAACCGGAAATTCTCAATTACAACTCGTTCTCGTGTGAGCTCGTTATACACAAATTGGGATGTGGGTTTAAGTTTAAAAGAATAATAATAAAGGGGGGGGGGTGTAAAAAAACAAAAAAACCCGGGTTTCAAAGCGAACGAGATTCACATGCCAAGGCCACGAGATGTTTGTTCTCACGTGATTTTACAAAGGCGAACTTAACAATATTTTGTTAACGAGTAGGCTCATGACCCGAGAGTGCTGGTCCGTTGTGATAAGCTGGGTCTGTCATCATTGTGGCACTGGCGCTGTAGGTTTCTAGCTGGCACTCGGTGCCGACTCGTTCAGTAGTACTCGATGTTGCTCCTTTCTTTTCCACTAGGTCCCGGTGTTTTATTTAGCATGGTAACAAATAATAATACATAAATATTATTATATGGGGAACTTCCGAGGCGATAATAGGGAATAATAGAACAAATAAGTATGTGTTAGCACTCGGAAAAATTAACAGACAAACAACAACAGAAAAAAACGAAGAACAATATATGGTCCGAAGTGGGATCGAACCCGTACTCCCTGGCACCGCGCCTTGCCACGAGAGGCCGAACGCTTGGCACACTGCCACTCAGCCAACTAAAAAATTGGCTATTGTAGTAGTGTCTTCCACGAAAGGCGCTCTCAATGACTATAGCATAGGGTAACGATCTCAGACCGGAAATAAATTGTATATTTGTACTTTCCTATTAATGCAAGTATCTCCCAGTAGGGCTGAATACTTGTGTTGTAGACAAACATTTATTGGACGAAACAGCACGAATAGTAGTTTCCAGTGGTTATATACTGGTAACAAATAATAATACATAAATATTATTATATGGGGAACTTCCGAGGCGATAATAGGGAATAATAGAACAAATAAGTATGTGTTAGCACTCGGAAAAATTAACAGACAAACAACAACAGAAAAAAACGAAGAACAATATATGGTCCGAAGTGGGATCGAACCCGTACTCCCTGGCACCGCGCCTTGCCACGAGAGGCCGAACGCTTGGCACACTGCCACTCAGCCAACTAAAAATTGGCTATTGTAGTAGTGTCTTCCACGAAAGGCGCTCTCAATGACTATAGCATAGGGTAACGATCTCAGACCGGAAATAAATTGTATATTTGTACTTTCCTATTAATGCAAGTATCTCCCAGTAGGGCTGAATACTTGTGTTGTAGACAAACATTTATTGGACGAAACAGCACGAATAGTAGTTTCCAGTGGTTATATACTGGTAACAAATAATAATACATAAATATTATTATATGGGGAACTTCCGAGGCGATAATAGGGAATAATAGAACAAATAAGTATGTGTTAGCACTCGGAAAAATTAACAGACAAACAACAACAGAAAAAAACGAAGAACAATATATGGTCCGAAGTGGGATCGAACCCGTACTCCCTGGCACCGCGCCTTGCCACGAGAGGCCGAACGCTTGGCACACTGCCACTCAGCCAACTAAAAAATTGGCTATTGTAGTAGTGTCTTCCACGAAAGGCGCTCTCAATGACTATAGCATAGGGTAACGATCTCAGACCGGAAATAAATTGTATATTTGTACTTTCCTATTAATGCAAGTATCTCCCAGTAGGGCTGAATACTTGTGTTGTAGACAAACATTTATTGGACGAAACAGCACGAATAGTAGTTTCCAGTGGTTATATACTGGTAACAAATAATAATACATAAATATTATTATATGGGGAACTTCCGAGGCGATAATAGGGAATAATAGAACAAATAAGTATGTGTTAGCACTCGGAAAAATTAACAGACAAACAACAACAGAAAAAAACGAAGAACAATATATGGTCCGAAGTGGGATCGAACCCGTACTCCCTGGCACCGCGCCTTGCCACGAGAGGCCGAACGCTTGGCACACTGCCACTCAGCCAACTAAAAAATTGGCTATTGTAGTAGTGTCTTCCACGAAAGGCGCTCTCAATGACTATAGCATAGGGTAACGATCTCAGACCGGAAATAAATTGTATATTTGTACTTTCCTATTAATGCAAGTATCTCCCAGTAGGGCTGAATACTTGTGTTGTAGACAAACATTTATTGGACGAAACAGCACGAATAGTAGTTCCAGTGGTTATATACTGGTAACAAATAATAATACATAAATATTATTATATGGGGAACTTCCGAGGCGATAATAGGGAATAATAGAACAAATAAGTATGTGTTAGCACTCGGAAAAATTAACAGACAAACAACAACAGAAAAAACGAAGAACAATATATGGTCCGAAGTGGGATCGAACCCGTACTCCCTGGCACCGCGCCTTGCCACGAGAGGCCGAACGCTTGGCACACTGCCACTCAGCCAACTAAAAAATTGGCTATTGTAGTAGTGTCTTCCACGAAAGGCGCTCTCAATGACTATAGCATAGGGTAACGATCTCAGACCGGAAATAAATTGTATATTTGTACTTTCCTATTAATGCAAGTATCTCCCAGTAGGGCTGAATACTTGTGTTGTAGACAAACATTTATTGGACGAAACAGCACGAATAGTAGTTTCCAGTGGTTATATACTGGTAACAAATAATAATACATAAATATATGGGGAACTTCCGAGGCGATAATAGGGAATAATAGAACAAATAAGTATGTGTTAGCACTCGGAAAAATTAACAGACAAACAACAACAGAAAAAAACGAAGAACAATATATGGTCCGAAGTGGGATCGAACCCGTACTCCCTGGCACCGCGCCTTGCCACGAGAGGCCGAACGCTTGGCACACTGCCACTCAGCCACTAAAAAATTGGCTATTGTAGTAGTGTCTTCCACGAAAGGCGCTCTCAATGACTATAGCATAGGGTAACGATCTCAGACCAGAAATAAATTGTATATTTGTACTTTCCTATTAATGAAAGTATCTCCCAGTAGGGCTGAATACTTGTGTTGTAGACAAACATTTATTGGACGAAACAGCACGAATAGTAGTTTCCAGTGGTTATATACTGGTAACAAATAAATACATAAATATTATTATATGGGGAACTTCCGAGGCGATAATAGGGAATAATAGAACAAATAAGTATGTGTTAGCACTCGGAAAAATTAACAGACAAACAACAACAGAAAAAAACGAAGAACAATATATGGTCCGAAGTGGGATCGAACCCGTACTCCCTGGCACCGCGCCTTGCCACGAGAGGCCGAACGCTTGGCACACTGCCACTCAGCCAACTAAAAAATTGCTATTGTAGTAGTGTCTTCCACGAAAGGCGCTCTCAATGACTATAGCATAGGGTAACGATCTCAGACCGGAAATAAATTGTATATTTGTACTTTCCTATTAATGCAAGTATCTCCCAGTAGGGCTGAATACTTGTGTTGTAGACAAACATTTATTGGACGAAACAGCACGAATAGTAGTTTCCAGTGGTTATATACTGGTAACAAATAATAATACATAAATATTATTATATGGGAACTTCCGAGGCGATAATAGGGAATAATAGAACAAATAAGTATGTGTTAGCACTCGGAAAAATTAACAGACAAACAACAACAGAAAAAAACGAAGAACAATATATGGTCCGAAGTGGGATCGAACCCGTACTCCCTGGCACCGCGCCTTGCCACGAGAGGCCGAACGCTTGGCACACTGCCACTCAGCCAACTAAAAAATTGGCTATTGTAGTAGTGTCTTCCACGAAAGGCGCTCTCAATGACTATAGCATAGGGTAACGATCTCAGACCGGAAATAAATTGTATATTTGTACTTTCCTATTAATGCAAGTATCTCCCAGTAGGGCTGAATACTTGTGTTGTAGACAAACATTTATTGGACGAAACAGCACGAATAGTAGTTTCCAGTGGTTATATACTGGTAACAAATAATAATGGGGTTCGATCCCACTTCGGACCATATATTGTTCTTCGTTTTTTCTGTTGTTGTTTGTCTGTTAATTTTTCCGAGTGCTAACACATACTTATTTGTTCTATTATTCCCTATTATCGCCTCGGAAGTTCCCCATATAATAATATTTATGTATTATTATTTGTTACCAGTATATAACCACTGGAAACTACTATTCGTGCTGTTTCGTCCAATAAATGTTTGTCTACAACACAAGTATTCAGCCCTACGGGAGATACTTGCATTAATAGGAAAGTACAAATATACAATTTATTTCCGGTCTGAGATCGTTACCCTATGCTATAGTCATTGAGAGCGCCTTTCGTGAAGACACTACTACAATAGCCAATTTTTTAGTTGGCTGAGTGGCAGTGTGCCAAGCGTTCGGCTCTCGTGGCAAGGCGCGGTGCCAGGGAGTACGGGTTCGATCCCACTTCGGACCATATATTGTTCTTCGTTTTTTTCTGTTGTTGTTTGTCTGTTAATTTTTCCGAGTGCTAACACATACTTATTTGTTCTATTATTCCCTATTATCGCCTCGGAAGTTCCCCATATAATAATATTTATGTATTATTATTTGTTACCAGTATATAACCACTGGAAACTACTATTCGTGCTGTTTCGTCCATAAATGTTTGTCTACAACACAAGTATTCAGCCCTACTGGAGATACTTGCATTAATAGGAAAGTACAAATATACAATTTATTTCCGGTCTGAGATCGTTACCCTATGCTATAGTCATTGAGAGCGCCTTTCGTGGAAGACACTACTACAATAGCCAATTTTTTAGTTGGCTGAGTGGCAGTGTGCCAAGCGTTCGGCCTCTCGTGGCAAGGCGCGGTGCCAGGGAGTACGGGTTCGATCCCACTTCGGACCATATATTGTTCTTCGTTTTTTTCTGTTGTTGTTTGTCTGTTAATTTTTCCGAGTGCTAACACATACTTATTTGTTCTATTATTCCCTATTATCGCCTCGGAAGTTCCCCATATAATAATATTTATGTATTATTATTTGTTACCAGTATATAACCACTGGAAACTACTATTCGTGCTGTTTCGTCCAATAAATGTTTGTCTACAACACAAGTATTCAGCCCTACTGGGAGATACTTGCATTAATAGGAAAGTACAAATATACAATTTATTTCCGGTCTGAGATCGTTACCCTATGCTATAGTCATTGAGAGCGCCTTTCGTGGAAGACACTACTACAATAGCCAATTTTTAGTTGGCTGAGTGGCAGTGTGCCAAGCGTTCGGCCTCTCGTGGCAAGGCGCGGTGCCAGGGAGTACGGGTTCGATCCCACTTCGGACCATATATTGTTCTTCGTTTTTTCTGTTGTTGTTTGTCTGTTAATTTTTCCGAGTGCTAACACATACTTATTTGTTCTATTTTCCCTATTATCGCCTCGGAAGTTCCCCATATAATAATATTTATGTATTATTATTTGTTACCAGTATATAACCACTGGAACTACTATTCGTGCTGTTTCGTCCATATAATTGTTTGTCTAAAACACAAGTATTCAGCCCTACTGGGAGATACTTGCATTAATAGGAAAGTACAAATATACAATTTATTTCCGGTCTGAGATCGTTACCCTATGCTATAGTCATTGAGAGCGCCTTTCGTGGAAGACACTACTACAATAGCCAATTTTTTAGTTGGCTGAGTGGCAGTGTGCCAAGCGTTCGGCCTCTCGTGGCAAGGCGCGGTGCCAGGGAGTACGGGTTCGATCCCACTTCGGACCATATATTGTTCTTCGTTTTTTTCTGTTGTTGTTTGTCTGTTAATTTTCCGAGTGCTAACACATACTTATTTGTTCTATTATTCCCTATTATCGCCTCGGAAGTTCCCCATATAATAATATTTATGTATTATTATTTGTTACCAGTATATAACCACTGGAAACTACTATTCGTGCTGTTTCGTCCAATAAATGTTTGTCTACAACACAAGTATTCAGCCCTACTGGGAGATACTTGCATTAATAGGAAAGTACAAATATACAATTTATTTCCGGTCTGAGATCGTTACCCTATGCTATAGTCATTGAGAGCGCCTTTCGTGGAAGACACTACTACAATAGCCAATTTTTTAGTTGGCTGAGTGGCAGTGTGCCAAGCGTTCGGCCTCTCGTGGCAAGGCGCGGTGCCAGGGAGTACGGGTTCGATCCCACTTCGGACCATATATTGTTCTTCGTTTTTTTCTGTTGTTGTTTGTCTGTTAATTTTTCCGAGTGCTAACACATACTTATTTGTTCTATTATTCCCTATTATCGCCTCGGAAGTTCCCCATATAATAATATTTATGTATTATTATTTGTTACCAGTATATAACCACTGGGAAACTACTATTCGTGCTGTTTCGTCCAATAAATGTTTGTCTACAACACAAGTATTCAGCCCTACTGGGAGATACTTGCATTAATAGGAAAGTACAAATATACAATTTATTTCCGGTCTGAGATCGTTACCCTATGCTATAGTCATTGAGAGCGCCTTTCGTGGAAGACACTACTACAATAGCCAATTTTTTAGTTGGCTGAGTGGCAGTGTGCCAAGCGTTCGGCCTCTCGTGGCAAGGCGCGGTGCCAGGGAGTACGGTTCGATCCCACTTCGGACCATATATTGTTCTTCGTTTTTTTCTGTTGTTGTTTGTCTGTTATTTTTTCCGAGTGCTAACACATACTTATTTGTTCTATTATTCCCTATTATCGCCTCGGAAGTTCCCCATATAATAATATTTATGTATTATTATTTGTTACCAGTATATAACCACTGGAAACTACTATTCGTGCTGTTTCGTCCAATAAATGTTTGTCTACAACACAAGTATTCAGCCCTACTGGGAGATACTTGCATTAATAGGAAAGTACAAATATACAATTTATTTCCGGTCTGAGATCGTTACCCTATGCTATAGTCATTGAGAGCGCCTTTCGTGGAAGACACTACTACAATAGCCAATTTTTTAGTTGGCTGAGTGGCAGTGTGCCAAGCGTTCGGCCTCTCGTGGCAAGGCGCGGTGCCAGGGAGTACGGTTCGATCCCACTTCGGACCATATATTGTTCTTCGTTTTTTTCTGTTGTTGTTTGTCTGTTAATTTTTCCGAGTGCTAACACATACTTATTTGTTCTATTATTCCCTGTTTTATTTAGCACTAGGTCCTCTCTCTCTCTGGTCTCTCTCTCTCTCTCTCTCTCTCTCTCTCTCTCTCTCTCTCTCTCTCTGTCTCCTGACTTCACCCGAAAAGTGAAGGACTAGATCGCCCTCTTCATGATTCATCCGCCCTTAGAAGAACGTTCAATTTGCGTAGTTGCGTTGCGGGTTGATGAAGAATGTGGATATTTGCGGCTTTCGAAGGCGCGAGACATCCGACTTCATCACTACATGTTTTAGCACAGGGTTGCCTTTCCTTTGGATCCTAATCTATTGGCCAAACCGGACTGGTCAGACTATTTCAAAGGCACCACGAAGGGATGGAGTAGGGTCTGGAGAGTTTTGGATCATCTACCCTGGTGCAAACCATCAGCTATGGTTCGGTCAATCCGCTAACGAGTCAACAGTCTGATCTTGTTCTGACATCAGCACTCTAGGCTCGTCTTAGTTTTGTGCGCACGCGCGTGTTCGTACGTATGTGACTCGTACTGGCATGGTACTTAAGCACTTGGAAACGGTTCTGCTTGTTTCAATAATCGGGCCAATTTGCTTCTTTGGCACTTTTACATGACAGGTCGTGACTTAGTACTCGAAGATTGATCGATTTATAAGATTCCAGGAAAGAAGGGGGATAATATGAAGAGCCCTCGTCACGCCTCGAGCATGATGTATAAGGAATGTGATATTAGTAACTATCATCAATAAGTGCCGTCTCCGCATCGAAGGACGGCTACCATGGAGCGCCTTTCTGCCCTGTCTCTTGCTTTGATGATGCAGGTTGTCATAGGCTGACTTGTCCATCTTTTGATGTTATTCGTCCATTTTAGTCTTGCTCTGTCTTCTGCCTCTTTTACCCACCAATTAAGTACCAATTTTTAATTATTTTTTTTTAAAACTATCGGCACTTTTTTTAAAATTGTGTTGCCAGCATTAGTCAGACTTCCATTCTTTACGCATTTGTGACCGGGTGAACATACAAGCTGGTCTTTCGAGTAATAAACTTGACATCTTGTCTTTAGTAGATCATTGTTCTCCTCTTCTTCTTTTCTCTTGTCACTGATACCTAAAAGGTGTCGTGGTTTATATCATTTGTCGTTCTTGAGCTGCTCGAACTGTCTGAATTAGTGATTTTCCTTTGTTTGTTACATGTCTCTGTCACTGCATCTATCCATCTTCGTCTGGGTCTTCCTCTTGGTCTTTTCCCATGCATTCTTGAGAAGAACACCCTTGATGGTGATTGGTGAGGATTCATTCTGACCAGGTGCCCAAACCATTTAAGTTTTTAGTAGATCATTAGAGGGAATTATTTAGACCTCTTTAGTATACCATTAGAGGGAATATATAATTGACCCTTTTAGTATACAATTAGAGGGAATATATAATTGACCCTTTTAGTATACAATTAGAGGGAATATATAATTGACCCTTTTAGTATACAATTAGAGGGAATTTATAATTGACTCTTTTAGTATACAATTAGAGGGAATATATAATTGACCCTTTTAGTATACAATTAGAGGGAATTTATAATTGACCTTTTAGTATACCATTAGAGGGAATATATAATTGACTCTTTTAGTATACCATTAGAGGGAATATATAATTGACCCTTTTAGTATACCATTAGAGGGAATATATAATTGACCCTTTTAGTATACAATTAGAGGGAATATATAATTGACCTTTTAGTATACCATTAGAGAGAATATATAATTGACCTTTTAGTATACAATTAGAGGGAATATATAATTGACCCTTTTAGTATACAATTAGAGGGAATATATAAATGACCTTTTAGTATACAATTAGAGGGAATATATAATTGACCTTTTAGTATACCATTAGAGAAAATATATAATTGACCCTTTTAGTATACAATTAGAGAAAATATATAATTGACCCTTTTAGTATACACATTAGAGGGAATATATAACTGACCCCTTTAGTATACAATTAGAGGTAACGTAATCGAACTCTTCAGTAGATTTGTTCACTAATGAAAAGAATCAGCAGATAAACAAAAATAAAAATAACGAAAGATTGACGTGTCGAATTAATACACGACCACATTGATGGTATACATTTTCTGAATGCTACTTCCATGAACGCTCCAAGTAGTAACACTTACAAACTTACAAACTTACAAACTTACAAACTTATAAACTTACAAACTTACAAACTTATAAACTTACAACTTACAAACTTACAAACTTATAAACTTACAAACTTATAAACTTACAAACTTACAAACTTACAAACTTACAAACTTACAAACTTCAAACTTACTTACAAACTTACAAACTTATAAACTTACAAACTTACAAACTTATAAACTTACAAACTTACAAACTTACAAACTTACAAACTTATAAACTTACAAACCTACAAACTTATAAACTTACAAACTTACAAACTTACAAACTTACAAACTTATAAACTTACAAACTTACAAACTTACAAACTTACAAACTTATAAACTTACAAACCTACAAACTTATAAATTTACAAACTTATAAACTTACAAACTTACAAACTTACAAACTTACAAACTTACAAACCTACAAACTTACAAACCTACAAACTTAAAAACTTACAAACTTACAAACAATGACCTAAACTACTCTTCATAATGTTATATTTTGTTATTACAATGATATAAATAACCTATGCTGAGATGAAATGTGTTAGACTAATGATAGGAAGGGGTTAAGGCAAAGAAATGCAAATGAATGCATAAAAATGCGAAGTTGCAGTAAAGCTGAATGTGAGGAAAAATTAAAAAATAGAAAAAAATGGTATGTTAGAAGCTTTATGTGATTATGGATGACACAGATAAAACGACGTTTCGGCCCAATAGGCCTTCAGCAGGAACAAAAAAACAAACAAAACACACACGGATATGTAAGTAAAACTAATAACGAAACATCCAAAACAAAAATAATCGAAATATGTTAAAGAAAATAAAAATGTCTATCATGTGTGTCAGGCCGAGGTCTAAATTAAAAGGAAATGGTAACCTGAGTGTGGCTGTCATGAATGTGCAGAAATGTGCGCAAATGCACACCGAACCATGAGAGGTAAGATCAGAAATGAAGAACTGAAAAAAAAAACAATATGAATAGCCCCCGCCATAGAATATATAAAGAAACAACAGATGAAATGGTTTGGCCACGTGACAAGGCAGAGCGATCAAAACACAAAACAACGAGCCCTCAATAAACGTTGCGAGAATACCAGACCCAAGGGTCGACAACGAAAAAGATGGATCGACAGAATATTAGAAGCACTAACAGCCGTAGAGGCGAACAGAAGAGCAAAAGACCACAATTTATATCTCACCTCGGAGCTGAAAGCGGCACGGGCGTAATACCGACCACATTACCCCAAAAATCTTGTGCCGAAGGTCTGTAAAATTTATGGTCACTAACACCATATTCCCTATACGGCACTTGACATGACGGGGTACTTTACTTTTTTTTTTCGACGCTGAAAGGCAAATGAGGAAGGAAAGAAGAAGAAGAATGATGTAAATATGCTTTAAACTCTATACTTTGTACAAAGCTCACATTACAGTAATTACCTCTAATAGTCCCCCAATTTCCTCAACCCGGGCCGCTGCCGTTTATAAACAAAACATACAAAAAGGGCGGTGGGGGAGAAATGTAGAATAATAAACAAAGTTGTTTTTTTTTAAATACCTCATAACAGCGCAATAATACGTGACAAACATGATAAGCCTTTTAGTCGAATATGTGTTCAGATCGACTATTCATAACATGTGTTTATCTGATGTTCTTGTTCCATTATGTTTAGTAGAGATTTGTCCATTATTTTTATTTAATTACTTCAATTTCTTCAAATAGTTATGACGTAAAAGATGGCGTTCTTTACGCTGAAAGCTGTTCAACCAAGAGTTATCGCCTTTTATTTTAGCTCAGAGGTTCTCAAGCATGAAATAGGATGATCTTGTTCTATTATGGTTAACCTCAGATGGTAGATGTACAGCTGAGGTGAGATGCAGAAAGGATCAGCAAACACAGCTTTCTAAAAAAATGAGGAAGATACCGTGCAATCCATTTTTGACAATAGAAACAAGAAAAAGAGTTCTGAAATGTTTATGTACAATAAGCGAGTGGCAATATCGATTCGAAGTTATAGACATAACTTCCAACTGGCGTGAATTCGTGACATTCTGCTTGCTGTGTTGCTCCTCTTTGTTGGTTGCCTCCGTCTTCATCAGTTTGACTTGCTAGAGAAGACTGTAATCTTGATTGGGTGTAGGAAGACCTGTCCAGTCTTAGTTTTAAATTCAAGAAGACTGTGATCTTGCTTGGGTGCAGGAAGACCAGCCCAGTCTTTGTTTTAAATCCCTGAAGACTGTTAAGCCCCATATCCGCGACAAGTAACTTGCCTTAATGGCGTCCGAAGTACTTATTCATCTCAGTACTACTCTATGGGGTAATTATTCATCCCATTACTACTTTATAAGATTATTGATTAATCTTCTTAACAATAACCTCTCAGTACACCCTTTGCTCTAAGACTGTTAACAGTTTATAACGATCAGGCACATTCATTTAACTGCTCAACTCAGTTCGGCGAAGACGCATGACAGTACAGAGGCTGAAACTGATAAGCGAAGACACGTGACAGTACAAAGGCTGAAAGCGATAAGCGAAGACGCTGACAGTACAGAGGTTTAAACCGATAAGCGAAGAGGCATGACAGTACAGAGGTTTAAACTGTTAAGCGAAGACGCATGACAGTACAGAGGTTTAAACCGATAAGCGAAGAGGCATGACAGTACAGAGGCTGAAACTGATAAGCGAAGACACGTGACAGTACAAAGGCTGAAAGCGATAAGCGAAGACGCATGACAGTACAGAGGTTTAAACCGATAAGCGAAGAGGCATGACAGTACAGAGGTTTAAACTGTTAAGCGAAGACGCATGACAGTACAGAGGTTTTAACCGATAAGCGAAGAGGCATGACAGTACAGAGGTTTAAACCGATAAGCGAAGAGGCATGACAGTACAGAGGTTTAAACTGTTAAGCGAAGACGCATGACAGTACAGAGGTTTAAACCGATAAGCGAAGACGCATGACAATGCAAAGGCACACAAATTATAAGCGACTAATGACTGACGCCTTCTCATCTACCTTTCAGCTCCCTGTGGAGTTTAGGTCGTCAACAAACACTTTTCAAGCTGTTTTCTATCTTGCCATTCTTTTAATATCATTCCATTGGGGGACTGGTTGGTCTCGAGGCAAGACGCCGGCCTCGAGACAGAGAGGTTGTGAATTGTGTTCAAATCCATCCTGAAGCAGTTGGGATTTTTATTTGTAATTTCCCTCTGCGGCAACCACCCCTGGTCTTAGCAGCGAGGTCCGGCTTGAAAAGTCAATTACTCATCAACGAACAAAATATTAGTACTTCCGAAGTCGGAGTTATATGCCTGTGCGACGAGGGACCCCTGTGCACACACGGCTGCCAGGGGAAAATGGATTAATACGCAAAGCTGAGTTCCTAGTCTCTAGGGACTTCGCCAGAGGTGAAAGCTGATGAACGCAAAATAAATATATATATCATCATCATGTGCCATACCGGTTGGCGTAGGCGATTATGTCCCTCCACAATCTTCTATCTACAGTGCATCGTATCAGTTCTGTTGTTGATTGTTTTCCATGCCATGACACCAAGCTATCCAGTATTTTCTCTCTTTGTCGTCCGCGATCTCTCTTTCCTTTTATTTTGCCAGTTGTAACCAAGTATTCCAACTTTCCTCTCCTCATGATGTGCCTAAAAAATGTTGATTGTTTCTTTCTGATGTTTTTTTAAGAGCTCCCTTTTTGTGTTGGCCTCTTTGAGAACTTCCTCACTGGTCTTTTTAGCTGTCCAGGGAACTTTCAACATTCTTCTGAGAAATCCCATCTCTGTGGCCTCTAATCGTCTTTTCATTTGTTTGTCTACTGTCCTTGATTCGCTTCCATAGGTCAGAATTGGTTATATTATATATATAATTGCATGTCTTCCCCATCCCCTTCATCTCTGCTGCCACATATTTTCTCCAATTATTTTTTATCTTCCTCTTTGTCTCCTCTCCTGGGAATAAAAAAAGGGCCAGTTTTGTAATACTCTCTGTTGGCTTCCTCAGGATTTGTCCTATCCAGCGCCATCTTCTTCGCTCTATCTCTTTATCCACTAGTATTTGACTGGTACTTTTCCACAATTCTATGTTAGTGATTTTGTCCTGCCATTTCCATCCTTTTATTCTGCTGAAGCATCCATTAATGAAGGTCTGCATCTTCGTGATTGTCACTTTTGTTGTTCTCCATGTTTCACAGCCATATAATCATCATCATGATTTCTGAATGGCACCATTTTTAAAATGAGGCAGCAGCCTCAGATGTTTTGATGTATGAAGCTGAGTGATAGCAGCAATACTATCACAAGCTATAGTTTGCCCTTGAATCATTTTTTTCATATTCCAAGTCCGGCTTGTTGCAGGGGCTACTGAGTTAAGTGCTCTGTGCACACCGTGAGCTGTGTGTCTCATCCGTTTTGATCATGTTTCGATATTTCAATTGTTTACGATGAAAGATGATATCGTATGACAGGGAACAGTTGGCTGTGTTCACTTTCTGCGCGGTTTCGCCTTATGTCTTTTGGCGTGTGCTGAGACTGCTACGATGGGGACTACAGTTACTTTCTTTGTTTGGGAGATCTCTCTCTCTCTCTCTCTCTCTGCGTTCAGGACTCAATCAGAGTAAGGATTCCAGACTCTCATATGAAGTCAGCTGTCAGGCTAAGTGTGTTGATCGCCCCCACAGACAGAACATCACAATTAGAGTCTGTCAGATCCACTCTGACTGAACACCCGTTAATACGTTGCACTGTGTTCTGCGCCAGTGGCCCAGTGCATCCGATATCAGCCAGCATTTTATTCGGATTTGCTTTCCTTAGCCTTTGATTGTCCCCAATCCTCCTGCAAGGCAGCAGATGATCTTTTCTGTAGGGGATTCTGCCCTTAGATGGTAGGCCCTCCCAGGTTTACGAGCACCATCTGCCCGAGTCACTAGAGGTGACTAACACAGACATGCACACACAAAGATGTGAGATGTGACTAACACAGACATACATACACAAAGATGTGAGATGTGAATAACACAGACATGCACACACAAAGATATGAGATGTGACTAATACAGACATGCACACAGCGATACGAGGCATGACTAACACTGACACACATCAAGATATATGACACATGACTAACATAAACATGCACATAAAGAGATATAAGATATAACTATATAACTATAAGAGATATGAGATATAACTGACATTGACATGCACACACAACGATATGACACATGCCTAACATAGACATGCACACAAAGATAAGAGATATGACTAACATAGATATGCACACACAAAGATATGACATATGACTAACACTGGTACACACTAAGATATGAGATATGACTAAACACAGACACACATAAAGATATGAGACATGATTAACACGGACACACCGAGATATGAGATATGACTAACATGACACACACCAAGATATGAGCCATGGCCAGCACACACAAGCTAAGATATGAGCCATGGCTAGGACAGAAACACAGCAAGATATGAGCCATGGCTTCACTAAAAAAACACCAAAAATGACCCATGACTAGCACAGAAACACAATAAAGTGCCCATATGCTTGGGCTTGTTGTAGTCGGCAGACTCTTCTGAACGTGGGAATCAGAGGTTTCGTTAAACAGTTGTCCGGAGATTTGAGAGTGCAGTCTGACCCATAGAACGTTCTCTTGCATGTACAGATTCCCGATCGACTGTTGACAGGTGTCGTTGAAACAGTTGTCGGGACATTTGAGAGTACATATGATGTCTATGTTTATATATATGTCTATATATATGTTTGGGAGATGAGTTAGTAATTCGGATGATTCCACTGGCACGGGCGGTTGAGCAATTATGGATTTTAATTCGTTTGCAGTGATACCGAGGCCTTCCATAACCAATAACCAATAATCATCATCATCATCATCATCAGTACCGGACCTGATGGCGTAGGTGATCATGTCTCTCCACAACTTTCGATCTCGACAGCTATTTATCATTTCTGTTGTTGACATTCTGCCAAGCCATTCTCTTAAGCTGTCTGGTATTTTTTATCTTTGCTTTCCTCTATCTCTTCGTCCCTCAATTTTTCCAGTTGTTACAATATATTCCAGTTGTTCTCTTCTCATTACATAGCGAAAAAATGATGATTGTTTCTTCCTAATATTGGAAATTAGCTCTCTTTTTGCTTTGACCTCTTTCAGAACATTTTCATTTCTCTGCTTAGCTGTCCATGGTATTCTCAACATTCTTCTGTAAAATCACATTTCTACAGACTCCATATAATAGGACTGACTTAACATTAGTTTAAAATTGTTATTATTCTAATTAACTTAATGATTGTCAGCTTCAACATCAATTAGCCGAAAAAGAAATAATATTCTGCATTGTCTCTACGTTTTTATCTCTTGAATTGACTATCCAGTCCTGCTTGGCCAAGCAAGTAAGTAAAAGTAAGGAGCTCCCGTCACGCCATGTGGCGTATAGTGAATATGGTGTTAGTGACCATAAATTTTACAGACCTTCAGCACATGATTTTTGGGGTAATGTGGTCGGTATTACGCCCGTGCCGCTTTACTTTCCCAGAAAAAAAAATCCGGTACCCATTAAAGGCTGGGTGAATCGGAGCCGTCGGTTGGGATCGAACCCTACCTCTTGTCCTTTGTAGTCCAGTTCGCTAACCACTGAGCTATCGCGGCTCCCTTGGCCAAGCATGTAGGGATTGAATATTCAGGGACTATATGTAGGGATTCGAATTGAATGCAACCACCTACCAAATAATATTTGCTGCATTTGGATATTTCGGGCACAAAGCACAACTTTATGTGAACCACAACGCACCGCTCTAGAGTCATCATCATCGAGTGCAATCTCCGCAACGAAGGTTGGCTACGATGGTGCGCCATTCTGCTCTGTCTCTTGCTTTGATGGTGCAGGTTGTCATAGGCTGGTTTGTCCATCTTTTGATGTTAGTCGTCCATGTTAGTCTTGGTCTGCCTTTGCCTCCTTTACCTTGTATTTTCCCCTCCAGGATTACTTTTAGTAGGCTGTTGTGTCTTTTAACATGGCCAAAAAATCGTATTTGTCTTGTTTGAATTGTGTTTAATAGTTCTCTTTTAATTTTTAGTTGTCTTAAGACTTCGTCGTTTGTTTTCTTTTCCGTCCATCCAATTCTACCTATTCTTCTATATATCCACATTATCCACCGCTCTAGATTAACACACTTTTAGTGCGGTTGATGATGATGAGTAATTGTTGCCGAAGAATAGACATATTTTGAAGATTGCGCAGCCATTTTATTTTATACACACAAATAAAGGAATCCATTTATCTGCCTGGTTGGCTTCTGTGTAGGTCAAATTAGCCGTAACGAGTATTTCAATTAAGGAAAAACAAGGATTTCAATATCCCAGCTATTTTGGTCGCTGAATGTGAAGTTGTGGCTAAAATACATTCAACGCAATAGACGTCATATGAGGGCTAGAAGAACTGAAACAACTATATATAATGTGATGACAAATTGGGTTAATATGTCCTCGGAATGAATCAAAATTAGAGAATGAGAACAGAGAGAGGGATAGAGGGAGGAAGTGATAGAGAAGACAAAAGATGTGATAAAGAATAAGAGAAATAGAAAAGAGCGATTATAAAAAGTAAGAAAGAAGAAAACTATGAATACGAATAAGATAAAGACAAGAGAGAGAGAGAGAGAGAGAGAGAGAGAGAGAGAGAGATAAAGAAGAGAAAGAGAGAAAATAAACAATTATGTGAGCGAGAATGACAGTATGGCAAGAGCTGAGTTGAGTTGAGTTGAGCTGAGTGGAGTTGAGTTGAGTTAATGCCACGAGATGATGCAGGCAGAGCGCCCTTTGACTCATTGATGTGGCGGGTCGTAATGGCTTTCTTGACATTCCCGGCTCTTACTGGAGAAGTTTGAGTTCGTCTGTCCCAGGCTATGCTGGGAAACTACTAGTCCAGCCCAGAGATACTACAATACTGGGTCTTCTATATCGGTAACAGCCACCACTACAGGAAACACGGCGATCCTAGCTTCTGTTAGCCAGTCTGGTTTGACGCAGATTGTTACCAGGGGAGACCACGAGGAGGTAGAACTCAGCTGATGGTGTACGGGCCCTGCTATTGCGACCACTGGTCGCAGGCGCTTATGCTCCCCCACAGTAAAACAAGAGAGTTTATAAAACATTAGAGGAAAAAATGAGGGAACAGAGAAGAAAAGAAATAGTAAGACATTTAAGGGAAATGGAAGATTACGGGAAAGAGAGAGAGAGAGAGAGAGAGAGAGAGAGTATGTGTGCGCGCACGCGTGTGTATGTGTGTGTGTGTTTGAAGGGGAGTAAGATAGAGTGAACAAGAAAAATAAAGAATGACGAAATCTGATGAGAACACATCACGATAACAGTAACAAGACAAACAAAAACCAAAACACCAAACACAATTTGAATATCTGCAACAGCTGAAAGATCGAGACCAAACGAAATTGGGGAACACAGCCAATGACTAACGTGGGAGGTCATGACAAACTATCTGGGAAATCCAATATTATTATTTTTTCTTTTTTTATCATAAAAGCAAAAAAAAATAAAATCGATGACAGATACAAACGGGAGAGTTACGGCCAAACAAGAAACACGTGTTTCAATAACTGATCTGGGTTCCCATGAATAGCAAACCAGCATGACGTAATGACATGAAAAATATGTCACTGTGACACGGTTTTGAATACATGCTTTAGACATAGCTCTGATTTTGTTTTGTTGGGTTAATCTGCTGTAGGGGAAATAACAGACGCGGGAGAGAGAGAGGAGGGGGGAAAGAGAGTAATAGAGAGAGAGAGAGAGAGAGAGAGAGAGAGAGAGAGAGGGGAAAGAGAGTAATAGGGAGAGAGAGGAGGGGAAAGAGAGTAATAGGGAGAGAGAGGAGGGAAAGAGAGTAATAGAGAGAGAGATGAGGGGTGAAAGAGAGTAATAGAGAGAGAGATGAGAGGGAAAGAGAGTAATAGGGAGAGAGAGGAGGAGGAAAGAGAGTAATATAGAGAGAGAGAGGAGGGGGAAAGAGAATAATAGAGAGAGAGAGAGGAGGGGGAAAGAGAGTAATAGAGAGAGAGAGGGGGGGGGAAAGAGAGTAATAGAGAGAGAGAGAGAGAGGAGGGGTGAAAGAGAGTAATAGGGAGAGAGAGAGGAGGGTGAATGAGAGTAATAGAGAGTAACAGAGAGAAAAGAGGAGGGGGAAAGAGAGTAATAGGGAGAGAGAGAGAGAGGATGGGGGAAAGAGAGTAATAGGGAGAGAGAGAGGAGGGGAAAGAGTAATAGGGAGAGAGAGAATGGGAGAGAGGGAGAGGGTGGCAGAGATTAAAAGGGAGAGAGAGGATGGGAGAGGGTGACAGAGAGTAATAGGGAGGGAGAGAATGAGAGAGAGGGAGAGGGTGACAGAGAGTATTAGGGAAGTGAGAATGGGAGAGGGAGAGAGGTGACAGGGAGTAATAGGGAGAGAGAGAATGGAAGAGGGAGAGGGTGAGGGGGGACAGAGAGTAATAGGGAGAGAGAGAGAATGGGAGAGGGAGGGAGAAACTGAGAAATGAGAGTAAGGTAGGGAGGAAGAGAGAGGTGAAGAGAGAACAGGATGGAGAACGAGAGCGATGGAGGAGAAAGAGAGTGAGAGAGAAGAGAGGGGAGTAATGAAAGAAAGACAAATCGAGTAGTGAGAGGGAAATAGATGAGAGAGTGGAAGAGAGAGAGAGAGATTGGAGAGAGAGAGAGTGTGTGGGAAAGAGAGAGTGAGTAGAGGGAGAGATGGAGTAGGTAAGAGACAGAATGAGAAAGAAGGAAAGAAAAAGAAAGTGTGTGTGTGGGGTGTATGTTTGTGTACGTATGCGTGTGTGTGGGTCTGTGTAAATGCATCCATTGGTACACACTAAGAGTGCAGAAGAAACACAATGCCAGAAGCCAACCTAACATTTCAGTGTGTTAGTGTGTCATGATGTTGCACTTACCCCTCCATATACGTGTATTGACCATGCCACCAGCTCATCATGTGTCATGATGTTGTTCATATCCCTCCATATAGGAGCACTGACATTGTCACCAACTCATCGTGTGTCATGATGTTGTTCCTACCTCTCCATATAGGAGCACTGACCACGCCACCAGCTCATCATGTGTCATGATGTTGCTCTTACCCCTCCATATACGAGCACTGACCAAGCCACCAACTCATCGTGTGTCATGATGTTGTTCTTACCCCTCCATATATGTGCCCTGACCACGCCACCAGCTCATCATGTGTCATGATGTTGTTCTTACCCCTCCATATAGGAGCACTGACCACGTCACCAGCTCATCATGTGTCATGATGTTATTCTTACCCCTCCATATAGGAGCACTGACCATGCCACCAACTCATCGTGTGTCATGATGCTGTTCTTACCCCTCCATATACGTGCCCTGACCACGCCACCAGCTCATCATGTGTCATGATGTTGTTCCTACCCCTCCATATAGGAACACTGACCACGCCACCAGCTCATCATGTGTCATGATGTTGTTCTTACCCCTCCATATACGAGCACTGACCATGCCACCAACTCATCGTGTGTCATGATGCTGTTCTTACCCCTCCATATACGTGCCCTGACCACGCCACCAGCTCATCATGTGTCATGTTGTTCTTACCCCTCCATCTAGAAGCACTGACCATGCCACCAACTCATCGTGTGTCATGATGTTGTTCTTACCCCTCCATCTAGGAGCACTGACCATGCCACCAACTCATCGTGTGTCATGATGTTGTTCTTACCCCTCCATCTAGGAGCACTGACCATGCCACCAACTCATCGTGTGTCATGATGTTGTTCTTACCCTCCATCTAGGAGCACTGACATTGTCACAACTCATCGTGTGTCATGATGTTGTTCTTACCTCTCCATCATGAAACAGGATTGAAGGTGAAAAGCAACAGAACATGAGGGAAAAATGAACAAACAAAATTATAACTGATGTTTGCTGTGGGATGATGTTTACTATTTGTTGCGTTGTAGATTTAAGCAATTCAGTTCAATATTGTGTATGTCTGTCTGAATTAATGTTGCTTGCAGCGGCTTCTTGCAAAATATTTAATTTGTTTCTTGACAAAAACTGCAACTTCGATGAAAAGCCGTGCAAAATGGAAAGACGCAATTACAAATTTGATAAGGATCTTTGTGAAATATGAAGAAATAATGCAACAGAAATAACCAGTGTAAAATATGAAGAAATAATGTAGCATAAATAACTAGTGCAAAATATGAAGAAATAATGCAACAGAAATAACTAGTGTAAAATATGAAGAAATAATGAAGCATAAATAACTAGTGTAAAATATGAAGAAATAATGCAACAGAAATAACTAGTGCAAAATATGAAGAAATAATGCAACAGAAATAACTACTGTAAAATATGAAGAAATAATGTGTAAAATATGAAGAAATAATGTAGCATAAATAACTAGTGTAAAATATGAAGAAATAACGCAACATAAAAAACAAATGTAAAATATGAAGAAATAATGCAACAGAAATAACTACTGTAAAATGTGAAGAAATAATGTAGCATAAATAACAAGTGCAAAATATTAAGAAATAATGTAGCATAATTAACTAGTGCAAAATATGAAGAAATAATGCAACATAATAACTAGTGTAAAATATGAAGAAATAATGCAACATAAATAACTAGTGTAAAATATGAAGAAATAATGCAACATAAAAAAACAAATGTAAAATATGAAGAAATAATGCAACATAAATAACAAGTGTAAAATATGCAGAAAAAATGCAACATAAATAACTAGTGTAATATATGAAGAAATAATGTAACATTTCAAATATAAACTGGTGTAAAATATAAAGACACAACCACAACTGAATGAAGAAGTAATAGAACAACAAGTAAAAAACAAAAGTGTATTATATAAAGACGCAAATACTCTTTCACAAGTGCTTTTGTAAAATTTGAAGAAATAATGAAACATAAAAAAACAGGTGTATAACATAAATAACAAAAATGCAACTTTGATAAACAACTGTGTTAGACGTAATGTCTGTATAATATCACAGAGGGCATCAACAGCGCGGTGGTTAGCGCGTTGATTCAATGGCCTAATGATTAACGTTCGAATCCACCCTGACACTTTTTCGTTGGTTGGTTCAACTGAAAATTAAAGTGTATGCGTGGCTCGGTGACTTGGGGGAGGTATCAAGATTAAAGTGTGTGCGTGGCTCGGTGACTTGGGGAAGGTATCAAGATTAAAGTGTGTGCGTGCTCGGTGACTTGGGAAGGTATCAAGATTAAAGTGTGTGCGTGGCTCGGTGACTTGGGGAAGGTATCAAGATTAAAGTGTGTGCGTGGCTCGGTGACTTGGGAAGGTTTCAAGATCAAAGTGTGTGCGTGGCTCGGTGACTTGGGGAAGGTGTCAAGATTAAAGTGTATGCGTGGCTCGGTGACTTGGGGAAGGTATCAAGATTAAAGTGTGTGCGTGGCTCGGTGACTTGGGGAAAGGTATCAAGATTAAAGTGTATGCGTGGCTCGGTGACTTGGGGAAAGGTATCAAGATTAAAGTGTATGCGTGGCTCGGTGACTTGGGGGAAGGTATCAAGATTAAAGTGTATGCGTGGCTCGGTGACTTGGGGGAGGTATCAAGATCAAGAAAGAACAATATCCTTCCCATCCTTAAATGCGATGCTTCAGCAAAAGTTTCATACTTTCTTCCCTACCTATGTTACACTACTCTACCGATGTTACACTACTCTACCAATGTTACACTACTCTACCAATGTTACACTACTCTACCAATGTTACACTACTATACCAATGTTACACTACTCTACCAATGTTACACTACTCTACCGATGTTACACTACTCTACTAATGTTACACTACTCTACCAATGTTACACTACTATATTTGCCCCTCTCAACCATTAACTCTTACAGTGCATCATCGATATAGAAAACAAAGTTGAACGAAGTAAACATTTGTAAAAGTTAAACAATAGTTAACGAAAAGTACAAATGCCAATTCTACACAACGGAAAAGTCTGGCTAAAGCAGCACGTTCAGCCATTTCAACCATTAAACGAACTAAAATATCATTGTGTAGCCGCTGCGGCACATTTTCCTCGTAAACAGCTTGTTTTCGTGACCCAGGCGGTGTATGAGTAACTTTGTCTCCCGGGAACTTTTGCCTCGTTTATTTACTAAACGTCTTTCAGTTTTACATTCCTGCAAGATCGTGGGCTGTAAAGGACACGAAATTGTAATTGTTTCATTATCCCGTTATCTTATTTTGATAAATAATGAACGCGATTACTAAGATAATATAATCTTTATGGTTTAGCTCGAATGAGATTAGAATAATCTCGAATGTGATTAGAATAATTTTAAATAAAATCTGTATAGTTTACCACGGAGGGGAAAATACATGGTAAAAGAGGCAGAGGCAGACCAAGACTAACATGGACGAGTAACGTCAAAAGATGGACAAGTCAGTCTATGACAACCTGCACCATCAAAGCAAGAAACAGAGTGGAATGGCGATCCATGGTAGCCAACCTTCGTTGTGGAGATGGCACTCGATGATGATGATGATGATGAGTTTACTTCGAATGAAATTAGAATGATTTAAGAGTAAAACGTTACAAGTATTCAGTCTTTTGTTCGGAATGGCGTCATCACAGTCGAGGTATTCTCATATATGCCCCCCCCCCCCTTTTCCAGCAATCGTGGAAGTGCTACGTAATGATTGTTCCTGTCCTTCATTGATTGAAAGTGTTGCATTCTCTTCCGCTGGTGGTGCTGTTTCTGCTGTCACCGTTCATTGTGCCACGCCCACCATTCCTCTGACGTATACGTTGTTCCTCTCCACATTAGGCTCACCTTGTTCCAGACATGAGAAAGAGAGTTCATCGGTGCTATATAGAACCAATTCTGACCTATGGAAGCGAATCATGGACAGTAGACAAACAAATGAAAAGACGATTAGAGGCCACAGAGATGGGATTTCTCAGAAGAATGTTGAAAGTTCCCTGGACAGCTAAAAAGACCAATGAGGAAGTTCTCAAAGAGGGCAACACAAAAAGGGAGCTCTTAAAAAACATCAGAAAGAAGCAATCAACATTTTTCGGGCACATCATGAGAAGAGGAAAGTTGGAATACTTGGTTACAACTGGCAAAATAAAAGGAAAGAGAAATCGCGGGCGAAAAAGAGAGAAAATACTGGATAGCTTGGTGTCATGGCATGGAAAACAGTCAACAACAGAACTGATACGATGCACTGTAGATAGAAGATTGTGGAGGACATGATCACCTACGCCAACCGGTATGGCACATGATGATGTTCCAGTACCATGAACAATTGAAACAAGAACACCCAAATTATAACAAGAGGGACGGATACCATCAACTATCAAGGAGGGATCAAGTCATCATACTTCACCTACACACGGGCCACAACAGAATGAGAAACCACATGTTCACCAAAGTTAAAATAAGAGCTACCAGCCAATGCCACTGTACACTGGATAACATGACAACAAAACATGTTCTACAGGATTGCCTCAAGCACACAGACCTGAGGAGAACAATGTGGCCCACACCCACCTCCCTGGAAGAGAAACTATACATGGCAACCGAATCACTGAAACAGACAGCTGCCTTCATAAAAGAGTCCGGAGTCCTAGTCTGAATGACGTCATGATCGCAGCAGAAGAATATTTTTTCTTCTTTTCGTTCGCCAGCTTTCACCTCTGGCGAAGTCCCTAGAGAATAGTAATTGAATTTTGCGTTTGAATCCGTTTTTCCCAGGCAACCGTGAGCTCAGGGGTCCCTCGCCCCACAGGCAGATAACTCCGACCTCGGAGGTACTCATATTTTTTTCCGTCGATGAGTAATTGACGTTTGGAGCCGGGCCTCGCTGCTGAGACCAGGGGTGGTTGCCGCAGAGAGAAATCATAAATAAAAATCTCAACCGGATTTGAACCCACAACCTCTCTGTCTCGAGGCCGGCGTCTTGCCCACTTCCTGTGAGAGGTGGTCTCTAACAGCCATCGCGATGTAAGTTTTGTCCATTTTTAACGCCCCTTGGACAATGACAGCCCCTGCTATCCTGTCAGTGGTCACGAACACTCGAATACCCATGACAATATATCCTGGCTACTCACGTGAGACGGGAGCCGCGATAGCTCAGTGGTTAGTAACTGGACTACAAAGAACAAGAGGTAGAGTTCGATCCCAATCGACGGTTTCCGGTTCACCCAGCCTTTAATGGGTACCTGATTTTTTTTTCTGGGAAAGTAAAGCGGCATGGGCGTAACACCGACCACATTACCCCAAAAATCATGTGCCGAGGGTCTGTAAATTTTATGGTCACTAACACCATATTCCTTATACGCCACTTGGCGTGACGGGGGTACTTTACTTTTTTTTTTACGGACGTGAGACAATCCAAGTGGGTGCACCTACTCTCCACGAAGCATATTCATTTCAATCCGGCCGGCGATGCATGTTTGCGAGCCAGTCAGTATGACAGCCTGTGTTGACGACCTCTTCACCAACCACGTGATAGCTTCTGCCACAGTCTCTATCTCCATGCGTGTGCGGGTGGCGGTAGTCATGTAGGCATCTGCCCCTTTCTCTACCATTTTTCCCATCAATACACACAGCAAAACTCTAACCATTCCGCTCGTGACCGAGCTATAATATAGATGACTGTGTTCTCGGGTTGGAAGTTGCACAGACCGACTGGAACTCTGACTCTGCAATGTCCTGCGTCATGTAACGATATATTCTAGACATTCTGCCCTGGATGGAGAACTGTGATCAAGCGGGTTTCTACCTAAACTCCAATATTCCTGTAAAACTGGAGGCAGACAAGTTGACAAAGAAGGATGGTAAATTGCACCAGCCAGATACAACTTTAGAGGGTCACTGTACAGTTAATGCTTGCCGAGGACCGGGCTCATAGTTGTCTTTCTAGCTCATCGTATTTAGTACGCTTGAGTTTGTGTACATTTGTCAATGCTGATGTGACAGGTTCAGTCATGTCTTGTTGATGTGACAAGTTCAATCATGTCTTGGTGATGTGACAGATTCAATCATATCTTGTTGATGTGACAGGTTCAATCATGTCTTGTTGTTGTGACAGGTTCAATCATGTCTTGTTGATGTGAAAGGTTCAATCATGTCTTGGTGATGTGACAGGTTCAATCATGTCTTGGTGTTGTGACAGGTTCAATCATGTCTTGTTGATGTGACAGGTTCAATCATGTCTTGTTCATGTGACAGGTTCAATCATATCTTGTTGATGTGATAAGTTCAATCATGTCTTGTTGATGTGACAGGTTCAATCATAACTTGTTGATGTAACAGGTTCAATCATGTCTTGGTGATGTGACAGGTTCAATCATGCCTTGTTGATGTGACAAATTCAATGATGTCTTGTTGATGTGACAGATTCAATCATGTCTTGTTGATGTGACAGGTTCAATCATATCTTGTTGATGTGACAGGTTCAATCATGTCTTGGTATTGTGACAGGTTCAATCATGTCTTGGTGTTGTGACAGGTTCAATCATGTCTTGGTGATGTGACAGGTTGAATCATGTCTTGTTGATGTGACAGGTTCAATCATATCTTGTTGATGTGACAGGTTCAATCATGTCTTGTTGATGTGACAGGTTCAATCATGTCTTGTTGATGTGACAGGTTCAATCATGTCTTGTTGATGTGACAGGTTCAATCATGCCTTGTTGATGTGACAGGTTCAATCATGCCTTGTTGATGTGACAGGTTCAATCATGTCTTGTTGATGTGACAGGTTCAGTCATGTCTTATTGATGTGACAGGTTCAATCATGTCTGTTGATGTGACAGGTTCAATCATATCTTATTGATGTGACAGGTTCAACCATGTCTTGGTGATGTGACAGGTTCAATCATGTCTTGTTGATGTCACAGATTCAACCATGTCTTGTTGATGTGACAGGTTCAATCATGTGTTGTTTTTATGTGACAGCTAATTATGTCTTGTTTTGATGTGACAGACTCAATATGTCTTTTTTATGTGAGAAACTAAATCATGTCTTGTTTTGATATGGCAACTAAATCCTGTCTTGTTTTTATGTCACAGGCTCAGTTATGTCTTGTTTTGATGTGACAACTAAATTAAGTCTCAAAATGACACACACAAAAATCGTCATCTGCTGAATCATCATTCTTCCTCCCATGACGGGCTATTTCTAACGTTTTCTTTTCTGTGCGAGATTTTCAACGTCTGCAGCAATCAATCCCAGCTGGAGTGTGACATTTTGCACCAAAATTCTTACAAATTTTCCTGTCTACCATTTCCTGGAACCATGCCCTCCATAATTATCTTCTCTATGCTATTATGTCATTTTACACAACCAAGATATTTTATTTCCCTTGTTTTTATTTTCTTAATTAACTTTTTTTTCTGAAATTTTAAGTTCCTGTAAATTTCCAATGTTTTTTCTTTTCTTGGTGGTTATTCTGAGTATTCTTCTGCAGCACATACATCCCAAAAAAATTGAAGTATTTCTCATCAGATCTGTCGATTGTTTTTGTTTCACACTCATATGTAGTAGCTGTATTTTGGCTGTAAATAGTTGATCATACAACGCATTATAACCCGACTTTATGTCATGTTCAAGGTTGTCAATGAACAGAAGAACACAAGGGCGAATTCCATGAGAAAGAAGTTCTCAAAGGATTCCAGCTTGAGAACCGCTGGGAAAAAAGGGCGTTTACTCGTACACAAATTTATAGCAGACAGAATAACATTTTTTATAGTAATAACCTTCATCGACAATTAATATCTACATAGAGCAACACTGGGTTAATGAGCGGGCGTATTCGCAGTCATGTAAAGAAAGAAAAACATAGAACATTTATATGGATATATTTACATTCATGCGACAGTATATTTATAAATGTCAATTGAGTATGCCAAGAATATCAATAGTACAGTTGGATATAAATTCAGAAAATAAATAGTCAACTTAAAAGAAACGTTTCTTTGGCTGGAATGGAATAAGCAGCACAGTTACAACTGCTAAACGTTATTTTCCTATCCACAGTAATGGGATTGATTACATTAAAGATACTCTAAAAATAAACAAAAATTAGTTAGTTGTAAGATCATTCTCACTGCAATTGCGGCTTAGATCCGTTCTTTAGTTTAGTCCTCAGCATGTAGTGACCAACAACCCCAGTTCTGTGTTGATTTACTAGTCTTGTATGGCTACCTGAATAGCGTTCTTGCCTGGCAATGTCCCTGTTAATGAGATGTTCTTGCAGTCTAAGGTTGCAGATTCGTATGCATTGACCGGATCACTTAATCGTCCCGCCTTCTTGAGAGCCCTGGAAATGTCAACCAAGTACACCACACACTCATTCATTACAACACTGTAAGTGATGAACTTCCATTTCCAAGATGGTGAAATATGCTCCATCTATTGCTGGAGGATTTCCGCTTGGAGACATTGATTTCAGCTGTATAATGTATTTCGCTGCGTTCAAGTCAACCGGATGTTCCACTTAGCGGATTACCCTGGTGCTACTGAATCTGTGCGCCAGGCAGCGGCCCTCTTTGACAAGTCGATTGTTATGAATGGGACATTCCTCCGTCGTGGAATAAATATACCGTTTACGTCATGACATTGAGAGCTGTTCAATAAACGTCGTTGGATTTGTTCGACGCCAATTACTCACAGCTCCTTATTACGGATTGATATTTCAAGTCAACCAAAGATTCCACTTTAGGGATTCTGGGCCATCGCTATGGTGTTTCGTATGTTTTTTGCTGCATTCTCTGTGGTGAATCGAATCGACCGTTGTGAGCGCATTGATTATTGCATGTGCAACGTTATCATGTGGACAATCGTAATCCCTAATTCGACCGTGCATTCGTAATGAATGGCGAAACGATAGTTTTGTTCGCGAATTTGCAGCCCCAATGCGACTGCCAGATTTTCGTGTTGGTCAGGAGGGATGTTGTCTAGATTCAGGAGTGCTACGAGTAGATCGGGGGTAGACTTGTGAATCAATTCAGAGGAAGAGGTATGTTTACAGCACTCGGAAAAAATGACAAATAATCAACAACAGAAAAAAATATGGACCAAGGCAGAGAATCAGTTAGCTGAGTGGCAGTGTTCCCTAGCGTTTGACTTTTCGTGGCAAGGCGCTGTGCCACTGAGTACGGGTTCGATCCTGCCTTGGTCCATATTTTTTTCTGTTGTTGATTATTCGTCATTTTTTCCGAGTGCTGTAAACATACCTCTTCCTCTGAATTGATTCACTGATTATCGCCTCGGATGTTTCCCTCTATAATAATATTCATTTATTATTATTTGTCTCGTAGACTTGTGAACAATTTATCGTTTACACTGCGTGACTTGCTAGGGAGGAGGTATGAGCGTTTAAGGACAATTGTTCGATGAGAATAATTCGACGACTAACACAAGCCAGTGAAACTGTCAGCTCGTAGCAGTTAGTTTTTGTTAAGGATCTAGCAGTCTGTGAGCTGACCCCCTACGTCCCAATGTCATGTCATGACATCTGCAGGTATTTGTAAGTTCCATAGCATTTTGATAAAGTAGAGTTGCTCTGAAGTCAGTAAGATTTGGATTGCCAAACAAGTGATCTTCTACTGTTTCATGCAGGAGATCACAGAGAGGACATGCAGGAGTTTGTTTTTGTTGTATTCTATTGATATAATTGTTCAGTTGATACATGTCCAGTTCTCAGCCTGAAAATGGTGGTCACAAATGAACGTCCTGACACAAAAGTTAAAGAGATTTTAACTCTCTCCGTACGTTTCACCGCAGAGTGCGTCACTCGCAATCTGATTAATGTGAACTATCATCAACCATATTCTTTTTATATGTCTTGTATCAACTTTTATTGGTGCAATCTAGCATCTTGTTCGGTTATCTAAAATGCATATATAATAAGTTACATGTCAGACAAATATAAATATGTAGATTGATTCTTAACATGAACAATTGTATCTCTGAAATCTCTTCCGTTGCATTGATAAAAGGCTTCCGTACGGAAAGAGTTAACCAATCTTTGCGTCTACAGAAAGTCCAGTCATTGCCTTCAAGCAAAGTCCTGAAATAACATTTTAAACATGATTTGGTTACAGTGGATCCATTGTAAACACAAACGGCAGACAAAATATCGAGGCTGGTAATTGTTTTGTGTTGTTATAAATCAGCATACAACTGTAGTTATACCACTGTTGAGAATACCATCATCAGATGGTCCTTTAAAGAACGTTGCATACACAACAGCCCGAATGAAATAATCTCTGTCTCTAGTCAGATCGTCCACAGAAAGTTGCATTCATCACAGCTTGTCTGAATTAATCTCTGTCTCTAGCCAGATCTTCCACAGAAAGTTGCATTCATCACAGCTTGTCTGAATTAATCTCTGTCTCTAGCCAGATCTTCCACAAAACGTTGCATTCATCACAGCTTGTCTGAATTAATCTCTGTCTCTAGCCAGATCTTCCACAAAACGTTGCATTCATCACAGCTTGTCTGAAATAATCTCTGTCTCTAGCCAGATCTCCCACTTCTTATGTTGTCATGTTCAAGGTCGGAGGCGAAGGCGCGCTTCACAGTACCGGACCTGGAAGTTGTCAGCGACCCACAGCTCATGGCTTGCGCCAGGATTGGTGAACCAGAACCATCCAGACCCTACTCCATCTCTCCGTGGTGCCTCTAGTAACAGACTAACCTGTCTAGTCTGGCCAAGCGAGTAGGGATCGAAGAGGAAGACAACCCGGTACTCAAAAATGTCATGCTGAAGTCGGATGTGTTGGGCTGAAAGGCGCAAATATCACAGTTATACTGCAAACCACAACACAACGCAGACATACCCACTTAACGTCCTTTTAAGGGCGGATGACGAAGAGGAATTCTATAGTCTACTAGAACACTCTAGAATACTTTAGTCATCGGGCGAACGCCGACAGCAAGCAAGCATTTTCAAGGTCTCCTTGATGTCTTGAAACCACTTTCTTCTTGGTATGCCCCTAATGCGTGGCCCAGGAACCCTAACTTTCATCTTGTTCTTTCCATCCTGCTTTCGACGGGGCCATAGTATTTTAATTGTCTCTAGAATAGTGTTCATAAGGCAGTTCTTTCAAATGTTAATCCTTTATTATGTTTTTATTGCCCTTTGTCATTGTCCAAATGATCTTAATGATTTTTTCAAGAACATTTTGTTTTGAGTGAATCGATTTTCTTTCTGTTTGCGAGATTGTCCATGCTTCACAACGATGTTGGTGTTGACGGAATGCCACGAGTTTATGCGGGAAGGTTGCCCTTTGACTAATTTGATGTGGCGGGTCGTAATGGCTTTCTTGACATTCCGGCTCTTACTGGAGAAGTTGGAGTTCGTCTATCCCAGGCTACTGGTTCAGAGGTACTGCGATACTGGGTCTTATATATCAGTAACAGCCACCACTACAGGGAACACGGTGATCCTAGCTTCTGTTAGCCAGTCTGTTTTGATGCAGACTGTAACCAGGGGAGACCACGAGGAGGTAGAGCTGCTAAGTCTTGGACAGCTGATGGTGCGCCGGCTCTGCTATTGCGACCGCAGATCGCAGGCGCTTCTGCTTCCCCCCCCCCCCCCCCCATTCACAACAATGAGAATACCATGGGCAATTGAAAAAAAGGATGTTCCATCTAAAAAAAAGAATCGAAAATTCAAGAAAGATTTCTACATTAAGAAGAAATATTCATTGTTGTTTTGGGTCTTAAACTGTCATCATGACCTCCATCGTTATCATCATCAGCGTTCAAACGGACAGACATACAGACGGACGGACGGGCGAATGGATGGATGGATGGATGGATGGATGGATGGATGGATGGATGGATGGATGGATGGATGGATGGGTGGTGGATGGATGGATGGATGGGTGGGTGGCCTCGGTAGGTAGGTATATTGGTGGGTAAATAGGTAGGTAGGAGGGAGGTAGGTAGGTAGGGACGTAGATAGGCAGTTAGACTGGCAGGCATGTAGCTAGGTAAGTAGGTAGGTAGGTAGGCAAGCAGGTAAGTTAAATGGGCGTGGATGCATTGTGTCATACATTCATCTTTGGTATTATGACCTTTCTGTTTTAAATCATTGACCAAACACACATTGCTCAATGTTCAAGTTTACGATACAGAACAGTAATACTAAACAAAAAATATAAGAAAAGAAACAAATAATACTAAAAAAATATTAAAAATAAAAAATTGAAAAAAAAAAGTAAAAAATGTCCCATCAGGCCTTGTAGCATATGTATAGGGATGAAGACAGAAAATAGATAACATTGACACCTCACTCATAGAATAAGGATAGTTCATCATCATTGGGTGCCGTGTCCACATCGAAGCCATGGAGCGCCATTTTACTGTCTCTTGTCTTGATGGTGCCTGTTGTCATAGGCTTACCTGTCCATCTTTTCGTGTTTTTCAGTTCACTCTAGTCTTGGTCTGCCTCTGAATCCTTGTAGTTCCCCTTCCAAGATGGCTTTTAGTAGAGTATTATGTCTCTTTAAACGCCCCAAAAATGTCAGTTGTCCTTTCGGTAAGTAGTAAGTACAGTTACAATAAATCAAACAGTAGCTTGTAAATCATTGAGAAGAGCCAAATGTCAGTTCTAAAACTATTTGAATTATAGAAGGGTCATTATAGCTGATTATTTCAGTAACATATACTATACATGGGAGCCGAGATAGCTTAGTGGTTAGTCAACTGGACTACTAATGATGATACTAGTGATGGCAGATGATAGTGGTGGCAGGTGACAGTGGTGGCAGGTGGCAGTGGTGGCCGGTGATAGTGATGGCAAGTGATAGTGATGGCAGATGATAGTGATGGCAGGTGGCAGTGGTAGCAGGTGATAGTGGTGGCAGGTGATAGTGGTGGCAGGTGATAGTCATGGCAGGTGATAGTGGTGGCAGGTGGCAGTGGTAGCAGGTGATAGTAGCAGCAGGCGGCAGTGGTGGCAGGTGACAGTGGTGGCAGGTGATAGTGGTGGCAGGTGATAGTCATGGCAGGTGATAGTGGTGGCAGGTGATAGTGGTGGCAGGTGATAGTGGTGGAAGGTGACAGTGTTGGCAGGTGACAGTGGTGGCAGGTGACAGTGGTGGCAGGTGATAGTGGTGGTAGGTGATAGTGGTGGCAGTGATGGCAGAAGATAGTGGTAGCAGGTGACAGTGGTGGCAGGTGACAGTGATGGCAGGTGATAGTAGTAGTAGGTGACAGTGGTGGCAGGTGACAGTGGTGGCAGGTGATTAAGATGGCAGGTGACAGTGATGGCAGGTGATAGTAGTAGCACGTGACAGTGGTGGCAGGTGACAGTGGTGGCAGGTGATGGTGGTGACATGTGATAGTGGTAGCAGGTGATAATGGTGGCAGGTGACAGTGGTGGCAAGTGATAGTGGTAGTTGACAGTGGTGGCAGATGATAGTGGTGGCAGGTGATAGTGGTGGCAGGAGATAGTGGTAGTTGACATTGGTGGCAGGTGATAGTGGTGGCAAGTGATAGTGGTAGTTGACAGTGGTGGCAGGTGATAGTGGTGGCAGGTGATAGTGGTGGCAGGAGATAGTGGTGGCAGGTGATAGCGGGGGCAGGTGATAGTGATGGCAGGTGATAGTGGTTGCTGGTAACAGTGGTGGCAGGTGAAAGTGGTGGCAGGTGATAGTAGTGGCAGGTGATAGTGGTAGCAGGTGATAGTGGTGGCAGGTGATAGTGGTGGCAGGTGATAGTGGTGGCAGGTGATAGTGGTAGCATGTGATAGTGGTGGCAGGTGATAGTGGTGGCAGGTGATAGTGGTGGCAGGTGATAGTGATAGCAGGTTATAGTGGTAGCAGGTGACAGTGGTAACAGGTGACAGTGATCGCAGGGGACAGTGATGGCAGGTGACAGTGGTAGCAGGTGACAGTGATGGCAGGTGACAGTGGTAGCAGGTGATAGTGATGACAGGTGACAGTTGTAGCAGATGATAGTGATGGCAGGTGACAGTGATAGCAGGTGACAGTGATGGCAGTTGACAGTGGTAGCAGGTGACAGTGATGGCAGGTGACAGTGGTAGCAGGTGACAGTGATGGCAGGTGACAGTGGTAGCAGGTGACAGTGATGGCAGGTGACAGTGGTGGCAGGTGACAGTGATGGCAGGTGACAGTGGTAGCAGATGATAGTGATGGCAGGTGACAGTGATGGCAGGTGACAGTGGTAGCAGATGATAGTGATGGCAGGTGACAGTGATGGCAGGTGACAGTGGTAGCAGATGATAGTGATGGCAGGTGACAGTGGTAGCAGGTGACAGTGATGGCAGGTGACAGTGATGACAGGTGGACAGTGGTAGCAGATGATAGTGATGGCAGGTGACAGTGATGGCAGGTGACAGTGGTAGCAGATGATAGTGAGGGCAGGTGACATTGGTAGCAGGTGACAGTGATGACAGGTGACAGTGGTAGCAGATGATAGTGAGGACAGGTGACAGTGACAGCAGGTGACAGTGATGGCAGTTGACAGTGGCTCTATTCTTCTCTCCCTCTCCGTGGTCAGGGGCTCAGTGGTAACACGTTATTGTGTGATGTAGTGAGTGAGTGAGAAAGAGAGAGAGAGAGAGAGAGAGAGAGAGAGAGAGAGAGACATAAGAACTAATATATGCAGATAGTATCTCTCTTAGTTCAAGTAGACGGAGTGGTCATAAAATATTATGTTACTATCATGTGTATGCACACAAAAACAAATTAAAAAAAAACTGGACATGTAGAAAGAAGACACCAACAATGACAAACAATTAGACCAACACAAGTATGGGGAGGACAAACGGAAACGCAGAAACACATACAAACATCGGGGGTAATGCATCACCATAAAGTTTATTAACCTGAAAAGAACAATGTATGAAGGAATTGTGCGCGAGTGGCACTTTCAGAAGCATTTAAAATAAGAACAGTAGTAATGCAGGGATGCCTTCTATCTCAATTTCTTTTTCTACTGGCCATAGATTGGTTTATGAAAATAATTCAGAACAGAAATGGACTCCAGTGGTCACTGACCAAGCAACTTAATGACTTAGACTTACTTATGACAAAGCTCTCATATCACATAATCATCAACAGATGCAAGATACCATGAACATACTGATGAGAGATCACAACAGATGGGATTGAAAATAAATAGAGATAAGACCAAAATTATGAGAATTAATGCAGTTGGCAATATTTCCAAATAACAATCGGAGAATTACCTCTACTAGACGTACAATTTTACATATATCTCGGTAGTAATATGCACACAGAAGGAGGAACAGAGAATGATACCAAAATAAGGATATCAAAAGCAAGAGTATTCGTTGCACTGGGAAACGTGGAAATTCAAGGGAAATAGCATAAATACAAGAAATAAAAATTACAAACCATAAACACAACGCATCTGGGGGGCTTCGGTAGCCTAGTTGGGAAAAACCACTCGACTGGACTACCGACGTTCGGACAACCTGTGTTCGATTCTCGCTGGGAGCAGTGTGAGTTGTACTCGTGGTTGGAAACAAAAAATACCCCCATGGTCGACCCAGCCGTTGTGGATCCCGTCTCACTGTGGAATACCAGGAAATGAGAAAGCAGATCAGTTGGCAAAGGAAGGTTCAACAGGCACACAACTAGATACACCGGGTACATACCATCATAAGAAACAGATAATCAAATCAATCAGAAGACCACAAGTCCCAAATCAGGATGCCTTTCATAATATGAATAGATATGAACAAGTTATCATTATACGCCTCAGAACAGGACACAATCGACTCCATAGTCACATGTATACAAAATTCAAGATCGGCATCTCAACTATAGAGTATAATTATATAGTATCAGTATAAACAAGAGAATTAGGGAACATAATAATACATTTATTAGGACAACAGACACAAGAGCAGAAACAGTAGATAATGAAGAATTTTTGACGGCAGATGAAGATGACATGAGTAAAGTAGAAAAGTTAGGTTCTAAGAAATCAAACAAGAGGAGGAAAGTAAGGAAGACACATGAGACAAGGGAAACACAGACAAGGTTAGCAGATAGGGACATGAGAAAATATATTGATGCAGGGGTTGATACGGACGAGGAGATAGTTAGACAGAAGAAAAAAGAAGAAAAAGGTACACAAACACAAATAACTGAATGTAGAGATAGTGCGACACAAATGGTAGAGAAAGAAGCAAAGAATAAGTGGACAATGACAGATGGACAAACAAACACAGAGGATAAGGGAACACAGATAGATAATAACGGAAGTTTATTAGTAGGGAAATGAAAGGGGACAAAGAAATCCAGGAGCAAGATAGTGGAAGTGAATTATTAAAGATGATTGAGAAATTCACGGCTAACATAGAAAGGATGTTGCCAAGTCCCATACATACAGTAGAGAAAACATATAGAATAGAATCAATAGAAATGAATAACGCAGAGAAAGCACAGAAAATAGAAGACACAGGAAATAGAGAAACAAAGGAGGGTCTGTGGAAATTAACAGCAGCAGACATAGAAAGATTAACAAGAGAGTCAGAGGAAAAATTATATAAGGAGCTAGACGAGATACAAGAGAGTCAAACTTATGATTACGGGTATAGAGAGAATAGAAAAGTTATCGAAAAGAGAGTCGAATTTATGATTATGGATATAGAGAGAGGAAAGGTCATCGAAGATATGATAATTATAGGTCGAAGGATGAATGGAGATATTAGATCATAAATTGCGGCAACAAAAGTTTGTAATAATAAGGAAAATGAATAGAATGATGGTGCTAGGTAGGGACTGGTTGAACAAAAATAGAATAATAGTGAATTATAGAACACAGATATAATAGTTAAGAGTACAAAATAGGAGATGAAGGAGGTAGAGTATATTAGGTGAGAGAGACTGGAGACGACGACAGAAGAGTAGAGACAGTTGAAGTGGTAGCGGAGTACTAGTCTGAGATTAATTAGGCTACAGAAAGGAAAAGGAGATGTAGCGAAGTACCAATCGAAAGAATTGGGCTACATAGAGTAAGTAGGCAACAGGTAGGAGCCTATGAGAACGAGAAAAGTAGAGAGGTGTAGTCCCGGCAGTGTGTTCCGGTGGAATTTAGGCTACACAAAAAGAAATATTGTGTAAACAATAAGAGAATATTGCAATGAGCAATGTAGGAATAGGAATAGTGAGAGATTAGAAAGGGTGACGATGAGAGATAGACAAGAGACAGAGACCTAGTCTACAGATTTCATAGGGCCCATATATGAGGTCTGTGAACTAGAAGAAATACTGACAAACGGAGACAAAATGTTAAATGTTAAGGGGAGTAATAGAGATAGGGCCCTGACGGAAATTGTGAAGGCGGCTCCGACTAGAAGTTAGAGTGAAAATTAAGAAGATGATAGGACACATTAGTTATTATGATGGATAAATAACTAAAAAGGGGTAGGAAGGTGGTGAAGAAGAGTGATAGGTGGGAGATGTGGTCAAGGGGACGTAATGATGAAAATTAAGGAGATGTTGAGAGGGGAGATAATGGGAACACTAGATGTAATTAGGGCGCGGTGAATTGGTAGAAAAGCGTGCAAGGCGAGGGACAGGTGTGAACGAAATTGAAGAGAAAGAACTAGGGGAGAATATAATTCAGTCGAGCTTGAGTCGAGGCTAAGGGCAGAATAGAATTCATTCGAGCTTGAGTCAAGGCAGATGCAGACGTGGGGTCCGACAGGACACAACGAGACTGTGGGCAAGGAACAGTATGAAACAGATTCTGGGTTACAGGTTAGTGTGTGGCCAGTAGTCGAACTAGATAGTTGAGTCACTAAGTTACGGTAGAGATAGATTAAAACAACTAGTGATCTGATGATCGTAGTAACAGGCTAGTCATCAAGTGAGAGATAGCTAAGTTAGTTAATTGCAACTAGGTCTAATGTAGACAAGGCATATCAAGATGAACTGTCGGCTGTGTGCCATTAGGACAGAATTTAGAAATCTTCATCAGTAGAAGATGCATATCAAGTTGAACTGTCGGCTGTGTGCCATTAGGACAGAATTTAGAAGTCTGCATCAGTAGACGATGCATGTCAAGTTGAAACTGTCGGCTGTGTGCCATTAGGACAGAATTTAGAAATCTGCATCAGTAGACGATGCATGTCAAGTTGAACTGTCGGCTGTGTGCCATTAGGACAGAATTTAGAAATCTGCATCAGTAGACGATGCATGTCAAGTTGAACTGTCGGCTGTGTGCCATTAGGACAGAATTTAGAAATCTGCATCAGTAGACGATGCATGTCAAGTTGAACTGTCGGCTGTGTGCCATTAGGAACAGAATTTAGAAATCTTCATCAGTAGACGAGGCCTATCAAGTTGAACTGTCGGCTGTGTGCCATTAGGACAGAATTAGAAATCCTCATCAGTATTAAGGTTTCAAGATGAACTAACGGCTGTGTGCCGTGATTATCAATATAGGACTTTTCATTATTAGCAAGAGTTCAATGTGACTGTCGGCTGAGTGCCGTGATCAAATAACTAGAGGCCTTCATCAGTATTAAGGTTTCAAGATGAACTAACGGCTGTGTGCCGTGATTATCAATATAGGACTTTTCATTATTAGCAAGAGTTCAATGTGACTGTCGGCTGAGTGCCGTGATCAAATAACTAGAGGCCTTCATCAGTATTAAGGTTTCAAGATGAACTAACGGCTGTGTGCCGTGATTATCAATATAGGACTTTTCATTATTAGCAAGAGTTCAATGTGACTGTCGGCTGAGTGCCGTGATCAAATAACTAGAGGCCTTCATCAGTATTAAGGTTTCAAGATGAACTAACGGCTGTGTGCCGTGATTATCAATATAGGACTTTCATTATTGGCAAGAGTTCAATGTGACTGTCGGCTGAGTGCCGTTATCAAATAACTAGAGGCCTTCATCAGTATTGAGGTTTCAAGATGAACTATGGGCTGTGTGCCAGGTGCCTTTGTAGAAATCGTCAACAGCAGTTAGCTGTAAGGTGTGAACATGGGGTGTGAATCATATCATTGTGAAGTGTTATTGATGCACCAGTAAGTCTGTCCAGAGAAGTTCTTGTTACAATTGGTTATCATACATGACTTAGTGGCGGACGCCATGGCAGTATGTGCAATCTGTTAATGTATTAACTGTTGTTTATTATTCCTGGTGTTGTTACTTGCTGTGTTGGAAGGGTGACTGATCCTGCGACGAACGAGTCTGGAGTGTCGAGTAAGAAACACAACGCGAAGTCAGTCCACGAGAAGGCGTGAAGCCTGATCCTGAGTGTACCATGCCCCTGATGTTGCAGTAAAATGACCAGATAGTGATTGCTGGAGAAGAAGTAATAATCGTCTACACTTGTACATATGGACAGGCACCCCAGACTGCTGAACACATACTTCAAGACTGCACTGAATATAGTAGACTGAGGAAAAATCCATTGGCCCATAGATACAACACTACAGACAGAACTATATGGGCCACTGCAAGAATTACAAAAGATTAAAATTTATACAGGAAACGACATTGCAGATATAGACAATACTTCGGGTGAGCGAAAGATAGATAGATAGACCCAGCCGTTGGCAGAAATGGGTACCAGGGTATTACCCTGGAAAGGTGAGGAATGTTGCCTCTCATCGTGAGTTTCGATGCTTGAGGCGACACTATCCAGAAGTCTCTGAACTTTTCTGGATTGGAGGTCAAGCACATATTGGTGTAAACTCACGTGCTAAGACGTCGGTTTAAGTCTCGTACTTTACCTTGACCTTTACAACGCAACTACGCCAACTTGACGTCCTTATTAAGGACGGATGAAGAAGAGGTCGAATCAACTCCGTTAGTAATCATAGGGTGAACGTCACACAAGAAAGAGAAAGAACAAACATGAGAACTCATTTGGAATTTTCTGACTAATAATGTAGAAACAAGCTATTTACTTATTCCTTTAATCCCTCAGCTCCCCAGAGAGTCTTGAGAGAAGGGGAGTCCAGGATCTTTGTCAATACCTCTCTGTAGAGTGCCAAAGTTTGCTGGAATGTTCCCACATTCGACTCTCTGCTATCTCATTGTTTACCATTGGAAGCCAGCAAAACGAAGAGAAATGCAAATATGACTACAACTATTTGCCTAAAAAATCTCCTTCCTTGCAGAAAATCAAACGAAAATAATAACGAAAAGCAACGAATACAAATACGAAGACCAGACATCCTTGTCAGTATATTAATTAATATTTAAACAGCGCATCTAAAACAGAAGATAAGATAGGAAAATGTTCTAGAAATGTTAAAAACACACGAAGGAAAAGAGAATAAATACGATTGCGGATAGCTGTAAATATGAAGAATATTTGTAATGCGAAGTTCAAGATTTGACGAATAGCGGATTTTGTGACGGCGTTTGAAGCAAACACAGTTGTTTATTTGTGGAAGAATAATTGGGTAGTGCAGTGATAACTGACAGAGTTATCATGTGTTGACATGGCTATGTTAATAAAGATTCTAGTTGAGACCGATGCTGTCTATTATACAATGGATACGTATCACTTTGGTTGTTTGTGTAATCGTCTATAGGTTCTGCGCACTAACCTGTGCATCAATATTATTTATGTTTATCCCAGGGTGGCCTTATGGATTGTTGAAATGTCAATCCAGCGGTCCTCAGAGTAAGGTAAGCGCAGGTTCAAATAACTGTAGGGTTAGAGAAGATTTTTTTTTTCTTGTAAAATCAAAATTGGGGTTGAAAAACAAACTGTGACCTGCCGAACGATATTGTTGTACATGGGACCTGAAACTCTCCAGACTTATTTAAAGTCTTCTAGTTCAGTGGTATAGTGACACTGTGACCTTCCAGGCATGTCGTAAGAGGCGACTAAGGAGGTTGATCGATGGCTTGACAAGCTGTCATTGTAAAAAGCATTGTTATGGAAACAGACCATGGATTTTAGAAGCAGTGATCTCTGCAATATGTGCCATTTTGGCACGCAAGGTTTCTGTTTTTGAGATTGTGGTTCTGCCCTATGTGCCGTCTTCGGCTCGAAAGGATAATAGAGAGAGAGTTCAGTGGTACGAATCATCATGCGAAGAGTGCGAAACAAAATCAGTCCAGAAATTAGTGATGAACAGTGTGGTTTTGTTAGAGATAAGGAACAAGCAATGCCATTTATATCATAAGATCTTTAGTAGAAATAGCCATAGAGGTGAAAACAGATCTATACCTATGTTTCATAGATTACACCAAGGTATTTGACAAAGTAAAGCACCAAGAAATAATCAAAATTTTAGAAAGCAAAACGTAGACAGCAAAGATCTAAGAATAATAAAGAACATGTACTGGCAACAAACAGCGGCCATAAGAACTGGAAACCAATTGGGAATTTTTCAACAAATAAAAACAGGGTGTTAGACAGGGTTGTGTGCTGTCACCAGATTTGTTTAATATTTATAGTGAGATTATTTTAAGATCCATAAGGGGCATGCCTGGAATAACAATTGGAGGTCATAATATAAATAATCTAAGGTATGTTGATGATACAGTCTTAATCGCTAAGAGTGAAAATGAGTTACAAGAAATGTTGGACATTATAGTGAAAGAAAGCAAAAATAAAGGACTCAGCCTTAATAGCAAAAAGACAAAGGTCATGGTAACAACAACGAAAAAGACATCACCTCAGTGCAAATAAAGACAAGTGGAAGAATATTAAAACATGTAAATGAATTTTAATATTTGGGAACTTTGTTAACCTCAGACGGAAGATGTACAAAAGAGGTGAGCTGCAGAATGGCTCAGACAAAAGCAGCTTCCAAAAAATGAGGAAGATACTATGCAATCCATTTTTGACAATAGAAACAAGAAAAGAGTTCTTAAATGTTATATAGAGCCAGTCTTAACATATGGAAGCGAATCATGGACAATAGGACAACAGACAAGAAAATCACTGGAGTCTGTAGAAATGTGGTTTTATAGAAGAATGTTGAGAGTACCATGGACAGCTAAGAAGAGTAATGAAAACGTTCTGAAAGAGGTCAAAGCCAAAAAAAAAAAAGAGAGCTAATTTCCAATATTAGGAAGAAACAATCATCATTTTTTGGCCATGTAATGTAGAAGAGAACAACTGGAATATATTGTAACAACTGGGAAAATTGAGGGACGAAGAGATAGAGGGAAGCAAAGAGAAAAAATAACAGACAGCTTAAGAGAATGGCTTAGCAGAAGGTCAACAACAGATATGATAAATAGCTGTCGAGATCGAAGGTTGTGGAGAGACATGATCACCTACGCCAGTAGGCACGGTACTTGATGATGATGATGAGTTCAGTGGTTGTATGTGGTTTAGTGGGTCATGTGGTTTTACAAAAGAATGTTGAGAATACCATGGACAGCTAAGAAGAATAATGAAAACGTTCTGAAAGAGGTCAAAGCAAAAATAAAGCTTATGTCTAAAAATTAAAAAAGAAATATCATTTTTTTCGGCTATGTAATGAGAAGGGAACAGCTGGAATATATTGTGACAACTGGGAAAATGGAGGGGCGAAGAAAACAGAGGGAGACAAAGAGAAAAGATGACAAACAGCTTAATGGAATAGCGCTGCAGACGGTCAACAACAGAAATGATAAATAACTGTCGAGATCGAAAATTGTGGAGAGACATGATCACCTACGCCAGCAGGCCCGGTACTTGAAGATGATGAAAGCAAGTGTATTACTTCACTCATTTACCTTGTATCTTTTATTTCTTTACACACTCTTTATGAGCGACAACAAAATAACAAGAAACAGAAACATATCTGGTCGAACCTCGACAACTACAGATATTGCCCAAAGAGATAACAACCAGCTATGTATGTATCGAGTCACGTCCATGGCAGCCTCAGAGTACCGGCAAGAAAGGAATGTTTATAAACATGTTCGTCCTTGACCTCACAGTGACCCAGGTCAGACGACAACTCTGCTTTCCGCTCGTCAACACAGACCGATCGAAAGTTGTGGAGATCTCTTGATCACCTACGCCAGCAGTCAGGGTACTTGATGATGATGATTATGAGTTTAGTTTAGTACACTGATAATCTTCATTGATAAATCCCATAGTTCTCAGATTCCTACATCAGCATTTCTGCAGTATGAAGAACGTTTGCCATAACTTTCGAAAGCACTGAAGATGGCTTCGGCTCATATACACGAACTCTGTATCACCGGCGAAGACCCTGAGCCAACTTCCTTACTCGCCTCTCATGACATGCTTGGAAAATTTAGTTGCTCGTTTCTGTTCTCTCTTCACCGTGACCCGGACCCCAGTGACCAAGTGGGCGATAGGAAGTCTCCACCATACCAGATAGACATCAATAAGCGTGGATAACATACACATGTGTGTTGCAGTGAAATAAAAGGATTTAAAAAAAAAAACGTTTCGATCTTAAGTCTTCATCGGTAACAAATTGGATAAAAGTGATAACAATTGATTTTCGTTTTTTTTCTGTTTTGTTTTTGTTTTTAGTCCTGCATCAAAGTCTTTCGGATTTTTGTGCGTGGCCGCGCGGCTAAAACAACTGTTTGAAGGTGTTCGAAGTCCGCGGTAGGCAGAAAGGATTTTTTTCTATTTGGCTAAAATAAAAATCCTGAGTCTTACACGTCGTGGCGACTGCTTGATCAAGCGACTTTTATCCCTCTGGTTCTATCGTTGCCCCCCGAAATACACCAGCAAGGGTGTACTATATGTCCTAAAGATAGTGTCATTTTTTTTTTTTTTACATTTGCATAAATAGAATCACATTTGAGTTAGATTCGCTAATAGACTTTATGAATTGTTTATATTCAGTTATTTTTTTTTTTTTTTTTTTGCGTTCGCCAGCTTTCTTCTCTGACGAAGTCCTTAGAGACTAGGAACTGAATTTTCCGTGTTAATCCATTTTTCCCTAGCAGCCGTGTGCACAGGGTCCCTCGCCGCACAGGCAGATAATTCCGGCTTCGGAGATACTCATATTTTTTTCCATCGATGAGTAATTGACGTTTCAAGCCTGGCCTCGCTGCTGTGACCAGGGGTGGTTGCCGCAGAGAGAAATCATAAATAAAAATCCCAACCCGTGTAGCCGGGATTTGAACCCACTCTCTGTCTTGAGGCCGGCGTCTTGCCTCGTGACCAACCAGTCCCCCATATTCAGTTATGTAAACCATGTTAACATTAAGATTGCAGCTTCTTATATTCATTTAAATGTGAAAGCGATGTCAGTTACTGTCATGAACTTAAAGGTAATTATTCGTTAGCAGGATGTCATTATACAGCTCCGTAATTTGTTTACAAGTTATCTTCTTTGGGCGGGCGTTTCATTTCTTGGGTCTCTGTACATGTGACATAGTTGCAGGGCATATTTTATTGTATATAGGCCCGCTGGGCATATAACTGGGTGGTCTAGTAATTTACTGTTTGCAGAGTTTGGCATTCAGACTAGACCCACAGAACCAGGTTAGTGTGTTCCGCAATTATCCGATTCAGAATGGAATTTACAGGAGAATCCCTGTTTATTTCTTCCCCTCCTCCCCACCCTCTCCCCTACACACACACACACACACACACACACACACACACACACACACACACACACACACACACACACACACACACACACACACACACACACACACACACACACACACACAACACACACACACACACACACACCACACACACACACACACACACCACACACACCACACACACACACACACACACACACACACACACACACACACACACACACACACACACACACACAGAGAGAGAGAGAGAGAGAGAGAGAGAGAGAGAGAGAGAGAGTTTTGTTATTTTCCTTTGTTTAGGCTCATGCTCAGCAGTCATGATAGCTCAGGGGTTAGTGAACTGGACTACAAAGAACATGAGGTCGGGTTCGAACCTGATCGAAGGCTTCCGGGTTCACCCAGCCTTAAGTGGGTACCGGATTTTTTTTCTGGGAAAGTAAAATGGCATGGGCGTAATACCGACCACATTAATCCAAAAATCATGTACAGAAGGTCTATAAAAATGATGGTCACTAACACGATATTCCCTATATGCCACGTGGCGTGACGGGGCTCTTTACTTTTAGGCTCATGCTTCTTTTATTGTGATGGCAATATTCCTTACGGATGCCAGCCTTAGCTAGTTTGTCACCTTCTTCATTTCCAACTATACCACAATGACTAGACATCGATTTTAGTAGGATTTTTTTATCAGTTAACTCATTCAACACTTCGGCCTCTTTGTGTGTGTGTGTTACTTTCTATTCTATTCAAGGGAAAAAAAAGGCAGAGGCAGACCAAGACTAACTTGGACGAGTAACATCAAAAGGTGAACAAGCCACCTTATGACAACCGGCTCCATAAAAGCAAGAGACAGAGTGGAATGGAGCTCCATGGTACCCAACCTTCGATGCGGAGACGGCACTCGATGATTCTATTCTATTATAATCTATCCACGGAATAAGTTTAATTGCAGTCGGTATCTCCCCATATGCAGGAATCGGCTTTACAGAGTCCTTAAACATTGCTGAGGATCTGGAGAAATTGAGACGAAGTCTGTCAGTAGTGGCGACACGACCACTGGGGTTAGGGGGTGAAGAAAAAGAAACAGAAGAAGAGGAAGAAGAAGGAGAAGTAGAAGAGGAAAAAAAAGTAGAAGAAGAAGGAGAAGTAGTAGATGAAGAAGAAGTACAAAGAAGAAGAAGGAGAAGTAGTAGATGAAGAAGAAGTACAAAGAAGAAGAAGGAGAAGTAGTAGATGAAGAAGAAGAAGAAGTAGAAAAAGAAGACGGATCCCCGATATACTCCATCTCCTGATTTCAACATGATTATCTGTAAGACGACACGAAAGAAGTGCATGGGCATTTACAGTACGCTCGGCAGGCAGAATAGCCAAGGAAGACAGTGGTGCATACGCCATGACCACGAGTAGCATGAGGATGGAGGTGATGGCAGTGACCAAGGCATTCAAATGGTTAGAGTCACAAGACTACATCCATGCATGTATACAAGTGATTCGATGAGCATGATAAAAAAAGTGGAGGCGGGCTTTGTACGCATGCAATGGGTAGAGTCGTTGCAGAAATCCAAAATACGTAAGGTCACCTTTGTCTATGTCCCTGGACATGCGGGAGTACGGGGAAATGAGAGAGCGGACAGGTTGGCTAGCTGCGCTGTCGTTGAGGACGGGCAGCCATTAGATCGGGTGAACATCATCAATGCCCTCCGAGATGTGGGAAGAGCACAGGACTTCGACAACACAGGTCCACGTCACTTCTTCGAGGAGGGGATCTGAGCACCTATGAACATGTTCGGAGTGCAATGATGATGACCCGCAAATAACTCAATTATTCAATCCTTCACAATCTTTTACAATCTACAGTTCATCGTATCAGCTCTGTTGTTGACTGTTTTCCGTGCCATGGCACCAAGCTATCCGGTAGTTTCTGTCTTTGTCGTCCGGGATCTCTCTTTTCTTTTATTTTGCCAGTTGTAACCAAGTATTCCAACTCTCCTCTTCTCATGATGTACCCGAAAAATGTTGATCGTTTCTTTCTGATGTTTTTAGGATCTTCCTTTTTGTGTTGGCCTCTTGTGAGAATGTCTTCATTGGTCTTTTTAGCTGTCCAGGAGTCTTTCAACGTTCTACTGACAAGCGCGATAGCTAACTGGTTGGTGACCTGGACTACTAAGTACAGAAGGTCAGATTCAATCCTAATAAAAGGCTTCCGTGGTCTCCCAGCCTTAAATGGGTACCTGGTCTGCTGATAAAATGCTTCCATGTTCGTCCAGCCTTAAATGGGTACCTGATCTTCCTGGGAAAGAACGTTGTCACTTACATAATCATCATCATCATCATCAAGTTGCATGCCTGCTGGAGTAGGTGATCATGTTTCTCCATAACTTTCGATCTCGACAGTTCTGTTGTTAACCTTCTGCCAAACCATTCTTTTAAGTTCTCTGCTATCTTTTCTCTTTGCTTCCCTCTATCTCTTCGTCCCTCAATTTTCCCAGTTGTTACAATATACTCCAGCTGTTCCCTTCTCATGACATGGCCAAAAAATGATGATTGTTTCTTCCTAATATTTATATTACCTCTCTTTTTGTTGTGGCCTCTTTTAGAACGTTTTCATTACTCTTCATAACTGCCCATATTAGTCTCAACAGTTTTCAGTAAAACCACATTACTACAGTCTCCAGTGATTTTCTTGTCTGTTACTCTATTGTCCATGATTCACGCCCAAGAACTCTTACTCACGTAACACCTACCACACACCGCAGCGTCAATTTTTGGCCTACTTTTTTCGATTTCCAACTGCCAAGAGTTCTTTAACGTGTGCAGAATGCACATGAGACCGCCTTTCTTTTCGTTTTTCAATAAGTGTTAGACACCAGATCTCGCTACCCAGAGACCAGGGGAAGGTAAAATCAGGAAGAAACCACAGACTCGAAGTGAAAAAGAGTTGTAGTAGTAGTGGTGGTAGGTGTAGTTGTAGTGGTAGTAGGTGTAGTAGTAGTAGATGTAGTAGTAGTGTAGTAGTAGTAGTAGTAGTAGTAGTAGGTGTAGTAGTAGTAGATGTAGTAGTAGGTGTAGAAGTAGTAGTAGTAGTAGTAGTAGGTGTAGTAGTAGTAGATGTAGTAGTAGGTGTAGTAGTAGTAGTAGTAGGTGTAGTAGTAGGTGTAGTAGTAGTAGAGTAGTAGTAGTAGGTGTAGTAGTAGTAGTAGTAGATGTAGTAGTAGGTGTAGTAGTAGTAGTAGTAGTAGGTGTAGTAGTAGTAGATGTAGTAGTAGGTGTAGTAGTAGTAGTAGTAGTAGGTGTAGTAGTAGTAGATGTAGTAGTAGGTGTAGTAGTAGTAGTAGTAGATGTAGTAGTAGGTGTAGTAGTAGTAGTAGTAGTAGTAGGTGTAGTAGTAGTAGTAGTAGTAGTAGTAGTAGGTGTAGTAGTAGTAGTAGTAGTAGTAGTAGTAGTAGTAGGTGTAGTAGTAGTAGATGTAGTAGTAGTTAGTAGTAGTAGTAGTAGTAGTAGTAGTAGTAGTAGATGTAGTAGTAGGTGTAGTAGTAGTAGTAGTAGTAGTAGTAGGTGTAGTAGTAGTAGTAGTAGTAGTAGTAGTAGTAGTAGTAGTAGTAGTAGTAGGTGTAGTAGTAGTAGTAGTAGTAGTAGGTGTAGTAGTAGTAGTAGTAGTAGTAGTAGTAGTAGTAGGTGTAGTAGTAGTAGATGTAGTAGTAGTAGTAGTAGTAGTAGATGTAGTAGCAGTAGTAGTAGTAGTAGTAGATGTAGTAGTAGTAGTAGTAGTAGTAGATGTAGTAGTAGGTGTAGTAGTAGTAGTAGTAGTAGTAGTAGGTGTAGTAGTAGTAGTAGTAGTAGTAGTAGTAGTAGTAGATGTAGTAGTAGTAGTAGTAGTAGTAGATGTAGTAGTAGGGTAGTAGTAGTAGTAGTAGTAGTAGTAGTAGTAGGTGTAGTAGTAGTTGATGTAGTAGTAGTAGTAGTAGTAGTAGTAGTAGTAGTAGTAGTAGATGTAGTAGTAGGTGTAGTAGTAGTAGTAGTAGTAGTAGTAGTAGTAGTAGTAGATGTAGTAGTAGTAGTAGTAGTAGTAGTAGTAGATGTAGTAGTAGGTGTAGTAGTAGTAGTAGTAGTAGTAGGTGTAGTAGTAGTAGATGTAGTAGTAGTAGTAGTAGTAGTAGTAGTAGATGTAGTAGTAGGTGTAGTAGTAGTAGTAGTAGTAGTAGTAGGTGTAGTAGTAGTAGATGTAGTAGTAGTAGTAGTAGTAGTAGTAGTAGTAGATGTAGTAGTAGGTGTAGTAGTAGTAGTAGTAGTAGTAGGTGTAGTAGTAGGTGTAGTAGTAGTAGTAGTAGTAGTAGATGTAGTAGTAGGTATAGTAGTAGTAGTAGTAGTAGTAGTAGTAGTAGTAGTAGTAGTAGTAGTAGTAGTAGTAGTAGGTGTAGTAGTAGTAGATGTAGTAGTAGGTGTAGAAGTAGTAGTAGTAGTAGTAGGTGTAGTAGTAGTAGATGTAGTAGTAGGTGTAGTAGTAGTAGTAGTAGTAGGTGTAGTAGTAGGTGTAGTAGTAGTAGTAGTAGTAGTAGGTGTAGTAGTAGGTGTAGTAGTAGTAGTAGTAGTAGGTGTAGTAGTAGTAGATGTAGTAGTAGGTGTAGTAGTAGTAGTAGATGTAGTAGTAGGTGTAGTAGTAGTAGTAGGTGTAGTAGTAGTAGATGTAGTAGTAGGTGTAGTAGTAGTAGTAGTAGTAGGTGTAGTAGTAGTAGATGTAGTAGTAGGTGTAGTAGTAGTAGTAGTAGATGTAGTAGTAGGTGTAGTAGTAGTAGTAGTAGTAGTAGTAGTAGGTGTAGTAGTAGTAGTAGTAGTAGTAGTAGTAGGTGTAGTAGTAGTAGTAGTAGTAGTAGTAGTAGGTGTAGTAGTAGTAGATGTAGTAGTAGATGTAGTAGTAGTAGTAGTAGTAGTAGTAGTAGTAGTAGTAGTAGTAGTAGTAGATGTAGTAGTAGGTGTAGTAGTAGTAGTAGTAGTAGTAGTAGTAGTAGTAGTAGTAGTAGTAGGTGTAGTAGTAGTAGTAGTAGTAGTAGTAGTAGTAGTAGGTGTAGTAGTAGTAGTAGTAGTAGTAGGTGTAGTAGTAGTTTTAGTAGTAGTAGTAGTAGTAGTAGTAGGTGTAGTAGTAGTAGATGTAGTAGTAGTAGTAGTAGTAGTAGATGTAGTAGTAGTAGTAGTAGTAGTAGTAGTAGTAGATGTAGTAGTAGGTGTAGTAGTAGTAGTAGTAGTAGTAGTAGTAGTAGTAGTAGTAGTAGTAGATGTAGTAGTAGTAGTAGTAGTAGTAGTAGTAGTAGTAGTAGATGTAGTAGTAGGTGTAGTAGTAGTAGTAGATGTAGTAGTAGTAGTAGTAGTAGTAGTAGTAGTAGATGTAGTAGTAGTAGTAGTAGTAGTAGTAGTAGTAGTAGTAGTAGATGTAGTAGTAGGTGTAGTAGTAGTAGTAGATGTAGTAGTAGTAGTAGTAGTAGTAGTAGTAGTAGTAGATGTAGTAGTAGGTGTAGTAGTAGTAGTAGTAGTAGTAGTAGGTGTAGTAGTAGTAGTAGTAGTAGTAGATGTAGTAGTAGTAGTAGTAGTAGTAGTAGTAGTAGTAGTAGTAGATGTAGTAGTAGGTGTAGTAGTAGTAGTAGTAGTAGTAGGTGTAGTAGTAGTAGATGTAGTAGTAGTAGTAGTAGTAGTAGTAGTAGTAGTAGTAGATGTAGTAGTAGGTGTAGTAGTAGTAGTAGTAGTAGGTGTAGTAGTAGGTGAAGTAGTAGTAGTAGTAGTAGTAGTAGATGTAGTAGTAGGTGTAGTAGTAGTAGTAGTAGTAGTAGTAGTAGTAGGTGTAGTAGTAGTAGATGTAGTAGTAGGTGTAGTAGTAGTAGATGTAGTAATAGGTGTAGTAGTAGTAGTAGTAGTAGTAGTAGTAGGTGTTGTGTAATTATAGTAGGTGTAGTAGTAGTGGTAGTAGGTGTAGTTGTAGTGGTAGTAGGTGTAGTAGTAGTGGTAGTAGGTGTAGTTGTAAGTGTAGTAGGTGTAGTAGTAGTGGTAGTAGGTGTTGCTGTAGTGGTAGTAGGTGTAGTTCTAAGTTTAGTAGGTGTAGTTGTAAGTGTAGTAGGTGTAGTTGTAGTGATAGTAGGTGTAGTAGTAGTGGTCGTAGGTGTAGTTCTAATGGTAGTAGGTGTAGTAGTAGTGGTAGTAGGTGTTGTTGTAATGGTTGTAGGTGTAGTAGTAGTGGTGGTAGCTTTTGTTGAAATGGTAGTAGGTGTTGTTGTAGTAGTAGTAGGTGTAGTTGTAAGTGTAGTAGGTGTAGTTGTAAGTGTAGTAGGTGTAGTTGTAGTGATAGTAGGTGTAGTTATAAGTGTAGTAGGTGTAGTAGTAGTGGTAGTAGGTGTTGTTGTAATGGTAGTAGGTGTGGTTCTAATGGTAGTAGGTGTAGTCGTAGTGGTAGCAGGTGTAGTTGTAAGTGTAGTAGGTGTAATTGTAAGTGTAGTAGGTGTAGTTGTAAGTGTAGTAGGTGTATTTGTAAGTGTAGTAGGTATAGTTGTAAGTGTAGTAGGTGTAGTTGTAAGTGTAGTAGGTGTAGTTGTAAGTGTAGTAGGTGTAGTTGTAAGTGTAGTAGGTGTAGTAGTAGTGGTAGTAGGTGTAGTTGTAGTGGTAGTAGGTGTAGTTGTAAGTGTAGTAGGTGTAGTTGTAGTAGTAGTAGGTGTTGTTGTAGTGGTAGTAGGTGTAGTTGTAATGGTAGTAGGTGTAGTAGTCGTGGTAGTAGGTGTAGTTGTAGTGGTAGTAGGTGTAGTTGTAGTGGTAGTAGGTGTAGTAGTAGTTGTAGTAGTAGTGGTAGTGGTAGTAGTAGGTTAGCATTTGTAGTAGGTGTAGTAGTAGTAGTAGTAGCAGTAGTAGTTGTAGTAGTAGTAGTAGTAGTAGTAGTAGTAGTAGGAGGAGGAGGAGGAGGAGGAGGAGGAGGAGGAGAAGAAGAAGAAAGGAGAAAACGAAAGGAGAAGATGAACGGAGATGTGTAAGTAGACCTTGAGTAAGCGACAGAAGTGTAGGAAGACATGAAGAAGGATTGAAGTTTGAATAGAAATTATTAGAAAAAAAGGATGAACAGAAAGATATAAATGATGAGGAGATGGGAGAATAATTAATTTAAAGTATTTGTATCCTGAAGCGCTAATTTTGGAGACATGTAACGCCATAACGCTTGTGACTCACCACACATGGGGCATCTGCCAACTCAAATAATATAAGAATTTGACAAACACAAAAGTTCAATCAAAAACGTATCCAAACCAAACTTGGACACAGCTTGTCCACAAAAGCAAGCACAACAACAAGAGAACAAATGACACCAAGGAGACATAATTCATGTGTTCTTTTGTCAATGTTATCTGGTTGTTCTTTGTTGTCGTGTTTCGTGTTATGCTGTTCTTTTATCCACTTAAAGAAAAATAAAACTTCCGCAAGTTCTTTTGATTTTTACCCAAATTCTGTTTATTCTCTCTTTCATTTTCTTTGAGTTTTTCTCTCTTTCTGTTTTGATCTTTGAGAGCTTCCTTCTTGCCGCACTCTCTCCTTAGCTCTGTTTTTTATTCACCATCTTTTCTTCTTACTTTAACTTTCTTTTTGTCTCTCTTTCTTCCGGTTTTTTTTTTCTCCATTTTAGTCATTCTATCTTTTCCACTCAATATCGGAACCTATTAATTTTCTCCTGGCCGTTTCTCTCTATCTTCCCTGCCAATGTTAGCTTTGAAACACTTCTACTTTCCCCTCCCTCCCCTTCACATTCTTTCAGCCCCACCCTTCACGTCACTTTCCCTTTCTCTCATTCACAAAACTCCCTCATAAACTTCTACACTCAATCACTCACGCGCTTATTTCTTACACTTTCTGAGTCGTATTTACTTTTTCATCATTTGTTCTTTCTGTCACTCACTCCTCTATTTCTACAAACCTCACCTTTCTCCTACTCACTCCAATTTTTACCGACTACTATCCTCTCTCTCTCTCTCTCTCTCTCTCTCTCTCTCTCTCTTTCACTTTCTTTGTCACTCACTCACATTCACACACACACCCAGCCACTCATGCAGCCCAGCACTCACCCACACACTGAATCACTCAACTTAATATAGTCGTCCACCCTTTAAACTCTGTAAATAGGGGACCCTAACACTTTTCAATGAAATTTTACATTTAACGCTTTCAGTGATAACTAGGGCTTGTACTTTTTGACATGTTTATTCTTGCCTGAGATGTATTTTAAAAATATATATAAGTTAATTGCAACATGTTTCATGCCTTTCTGAACATCCTGACGCTGTTTTGACAATCGTTTAGGTTCAGACTATATGTTGACCATCATTTAGGTTCAGGTCATATTTTGACCACCATTTAGGTTCAGCTCATATTTTGACCATCATAAAGGTTCAACTCATATTTTGACCATTATTTAGGTTCAGCTCATATTTTGACCATCATTAAGGTTCAGCTCATATTTTGACCATCATTTAGGTTCAGCTCATATTTTAACCATCATTTAGACTCAGGTCGTTTTTTGACCATCATTTAGGTTCAGCTCATATTTTGATTATCATTTAGGTTCAGGTCATATCCTGGCCTTCATTAAGGTACAGGTCATATTTTGACCATCCTTTAGGTTCAGCTAATATTTTTACAATCATTTAGGTTCAGCTCATACTTTGACCATCATTTAGGTTCAGCTCATATTTTGACCATCATTTAGATTCAGGTCATATTTTGACCATCATAAAGGTTCAGCTCATATTTTGACCATAGTTTAGGTTTGAACTCTCTTTATGTCTTGGCCTCATTGAGAAGGTCCTAGTGTACCAATAATTATCATCACCATTGAATGTCGTCTCTGCATCGAATGTTGGCAATCAGCGCTATTACGCTCTGTCCCTTGCTTTGATGATGCAATTTGTCATAGGCTGACTTGTCCATCTTTTTGTGTTACTCGAACATCTTAGTCTTGCTCTACCTCAACCTCTTTTACTCTGTATTTCCCCTTCGAAGATTACTTTTAGTAGGCTATATTGTCTTTTAACAAACCCAAAAATCTCAATTATCTTGTTTGAATTGTGTTTTGCTGTTCTCTTTTCCTTCATAGTTGTTTAAGACTTCATCGTTTGTTTTCTTTTCTTTCCATCCAATTCATCCTATTCTTCCATAAATCCACATTTCAAAGGCTTCAAATTTCTGTTCTGTTTTCTTGCCTAATGTTCATGTATCTACACCATACAGGAATGTTGAGAAGATATAAGATTTTGTTATTCTTAGTTCTAGCCCTGGTTTATTTGTTTTGATGTTAGTATATATGTCGTGGCATTAAAATGACTTTACCGATACATGGCGCGCCATAAATCTATAACAAACGTTATTCAATGAAACATGCACAATGTTGGTGGTTTGTGATGAGAAAGTATCGCTTTGCAATGCAGCACATGTGGGTGATATGAATAGATACAGGGGACGACTTTGTACTTGAGCTATCATCAACAATAGTCTAATTGTTAACGCTTCTCGGCTCATGTGACCGACGCACATGTCGCCCTTAGTTATTGCATTGTTTATTTATTGTATATCTGGGTTATAAATATGCCAATAAGATAAAATATGTGACAAATTAGACAAAATAGATGTACAAAAGAGGTGAGATGCAGAATGGCTCAGGCAAAAGCAGCTTTCCAAAAAAATGAGGAAGATACCATGCAATCCATTTTTGACAATAGAAACAAGAAAAAGAGTTCTTAAATGTTATGTAGAGCCAGTCTTAACATATAGACGCGAATCATGGACAATAGGACAACAGACAAGAAATTACTGGAGTCTGTAAAAATGTGGTTTTACAGAAGAATGTTGAGAGTACCAGGGACAGCTAAGAAGAGTAATGAAAACGTTCTGAAAGAGGTCAAAGCAAAAAGAGAGTTAATTTCCATTAGGAAGAAACTATCATCATTGTTTGGCCACGTAATGAGAAGAGAACAACTGGAATATATTGTAGCAACTGGAAAAATTGAGGGACGAAGAGATAGAGGGAAGCAGAGAGAGAAAATACCAGACAGCTTAAGAGAATGGCTTGGCAGAAGGTCAACAACAGAAATGATAAATAGCTGCCGAGATCGAAAGTTGTGGAGAGACATGATCACCTACGCCAGTAGGCCCGGTATTTGATGATGATGACGATGATGTGACAAATGAATGTCTTCATCCGAGTCGTTAGTGACGATAGTTTTTGCGATGTGGTGCAGCTAAGTTACTTTGAACTATTCTGTCTCTCTTTGTTTGCCTTTCAGCGTTGAGAAGAAACGGAGCGCTCGGGTCAGCATGCTGTGGTCTGCTACCTGCAATGTGCTACTCGTGGTGTCTGTTTCACTCATTCATCGATTTCTATGTCTAATCTCCCCCTCTCCATTGTTTCTGATAGGTAAAGCTGTATGAGGGAAGTTGTCTAGTGGTAATCGCATGACTGTCCAAATAATTTGATTTGTCGTTTCCTAAAGCAATTTATCACTGCCTTTACTTAAGCTCTTTTCCTTATATTCTCATTTATAAGTGGGTCTCTTCTAGTCATAGTCTCAGTGTGTGGTACAAAAACAAATAAAATACGAAGATCAACACAACAGGTAGAGACTATACTCAAATAACAAAGAAATATAAACAGAATAGCTGTATACTGATCTGAAAAAATGGCAGAAAGAAACAGTGAAACTTCTGAAGCTTGGCTTATATTTGTTGAGTTAGTATTCATTTATATATATATTACAAGATAACCGGTGCACGAATGCTCAACACTGTAAAATGTCTCTTGTTTTCTTCACTCCCTCGTTTATCTGTTCGGGTATCAAAGTTTTGTTCTCGACCTTTTCACGACTTCAATCATTGTCAATTGTTGTTGTAGCGTTTCTTGATGTTGTTGTAGCGTTTCTTTGATGTTGTTGTGGTGTTTCTTTGCTGTTGTCTGTCCCTCTACTCGGAGTCTGTCACTTCTGCTTCACCCTTTTCCTCTTTTAATAACGTCGGTGTATTTGATTTAACTGCATGCCATTCTTCTAGAAGAGCAAATCAGTCTATTTGATGTTTTTATATGTAGCTTTGGATTAGTTCAGTGCTTACTCTTTCACTTATAACATCATTTCTGATGCTTTCATTCATGGTTACTCATTTCACAGTAAAATGAAGAAACACAATTTCATTCACGTAACGGTGGTTAGTATCTCTTATTACCGTCAACTCTGTCTACATTTCTACTCAACTGTCATCAGTTATTAATCAATACCGTCGTGTTGGCTGAGTGGTTAGTTCTGTTGGCCATTTTCAAGACTCCATGTGGGCTTTAAGGCATACAGAACGTCATCAAGGCATACAGAACGTCATCAAGGCATACAGAACGTCATCAAGGCATACAGAACGTCATCAAGGCATACAGAACGTCATCAAGGTATACAGAACGTCATCAAGGCATACAGAACGTCATCAAGGCATACAGAACGTCATCAAGGCATACAGAACGTCATCAAGGCATACAGAACGTCATCAAGGCATACAGAACGTCATCAAGGCATACAGAACGTCATCAAGGCATACAGAACGTCATCAAGGCATACAGAACGTCATCAAGGCATACAGAACGTCATCAAGGCATACAGAACGTCATCGCAGTACATTGCCCTTCTGCACTCAACATCAGCCAAACTGGCAAGTCTGTCAGCGCGTTACCTCTTACACCAGCATGCCCTGGCACGAAAATAGAGCAGATTTTTCATAGAATAGATCTCACCCCAGAGACTCCAACCACTGCCGTCGAGGCCGACCAGTTGCGTATTTTTGAGCATACTCATTGAGTCATTGAGTCATTGGGTCATTGAGTCATTGAGTCATTGAGTCATTGAGTCACTGAGACATTGAGTCATTGAGTCACTGAGTCATTGAGTCATTGAGTCACTGAGTCATTGAGTCATTGAGTCATTGAGTCACTGAGTCATAGAGTCATTGAGTCACTGAGTCATTGAGTCATTGAGTCACTGAGTCATTGAGTCACTGAGTCACTGAGAAAACAGACATTTGTATAAGTTTGTGTCTCAAGCCATGCTCATGCTTGAGTGACACCCTTAACTTCCATGGTCAAACTACTTTCATCATCATCATCAAGTACTGGGCCTACTGGCGTAGGTGATCATGTCTCTCCACAACCTTCGATCTCGACAGTTATTTATCATTTCTGTTGTTGACCTTCTGCCAGGTCATTCTCTTAAGCTGTCTGGTATTTTTTTTCTTTGCTTCCCTCTATCTCTTCGTCCCTCAATTTTCCCAGTTGTTACAATATATTCCAGTTGTTCTCTTCTCATTACATGGCCAAAAAATGATGATTGTATCTTCCTAATATTGGAAATTAGCTCTTTTTTGCTTTGACCTCTTTCAGAACGTGTTTATTACTCTTCTTAACTTCCATGGTATTTTCAACATTCTTCTGTAAAACCACATTTCAACAGACTCCAGTGATTTTCATGTCTGTTGTCCTATTGTCCATGATTCACATCCATATATTAAGACTGGCTCTATGTAACATGTAAGAACTCTTTTTCTTGCTTCCATTGTCAAAAGTAGATTGCATGGTATCTTCCTCATTTTTTGGAACACTGTCTTCCTTCACAGTTCTACCTCCAACATGAGCCGTGAAAGCCCACGAGCTCCGTTTGTGGCGAAGAAAACAGAAAAATCTGAAAATGGTTGTGTCACTCTCGGAGAAGTTCTCGAAAATCAAAGCCTCTGCTCAAACAACCAATATCGAAATATGTAAGTTTTACTTACCAATGTACCAATTCAGTGTTTACATTCAGCCCAGGCTCGGCTCCTCAATATTTTTATGTTTTCTAACTTCTCTCCCGTTCGAGAAGAACTACTGGCTCCACCCGAAATAAGAAAAAAAATTATTATTAATTTTGTTTCATCATCATCATCATCATCATCATCATCATCATCATCATCATCATCATCATCATCATCATCATCATCATCGAGCACCATCTCCGCAACGAAGGTTGGCTACCATGGAGCGCCATTCTGCTCTGTCTCTTGCTTTGATGGTACACGTTGTCATAGGCTGATTGGTCCATCTTTTGATGTTATTTGTCCATGTTAGTCTTGATCTGCCTCTGCCTCTTTTACCCTGTATTTTCCCCTCCAAGAATTGTGTTTCAATGTTGCGATAATCGAGCAATGGCCTCGCATTTGCGATACGTACTTAAAGTGTCACGGAGCTCATTCTTTCAGAATGTAACTACTGCCTCAAAAGTACAACGCTCTTTCTCCGTCTCCATCCTCTCCTCTCCCACTGAACCCACCTCCACCCCCCCCCCCCACCCCCCCACCCCCACCCACACACACACTCACGAACACACACGCACACATACACACACACAAATCCCAAACAAACAGAAATAACAATAATAATCGAACTGAGAAAACACAAATGGCAGGTATTGTCAAGACTCACGTTCATTATCGATTTCCCAATTAGGGTACGCGTCTTTTCCCGCCCCCTTCCAATTTGTTAACAATTATTTCTTTGCCTGGGCTTCTGTATTTTGGAGACAAACATAATAAATGAATATTATCATGGAGGGAAACTTTCAGAGGCGACAGAGCAATCAATCATTTCAGGGGTGGAGTTATGTTTGCTACACTCGGAAAAAATCAACAAATAATCATCATCATCATTGATTGCCATCTCTTCATCGAAGGTTGGCCACCATGTAGCGCCATTCTGCTCTGTCTCTTGCTTTGATGGTGCAGGTTGTCATATGTGATTTGTCAATCTTTTGATTTTACTCGTCCATGTTAGTCTTGGTCTGTCTGTCTCTGCCTCTTTTACCTTGTATTTTGCTTTCCAAGATTACTTTTAGTAGGCTGTTGTGTCTTTTAAAATGTCACAAAAATCGCATTTGTCTTCTTTGAATTGTATTTAGTAGTTCTTTTTAATTTTTATTTGTTTTAAGACTTCATTGTTTGCTTTCTTTTCTTTCCATCCAATTCTACCTATTCTTCTATATATCCACATTTCAAAGGTTTCAATTTTCTGTTCTGTTTTCTTGTCTAGTGTCCATGTTTCTGCATCATATAGGAATGTTGAGAAGATATAAGATTTTGCTATTTTTAGTTTTAGCCCTGGTGTTATTTGTTTTGATGTTAGTATATTTTTCATGACATTAAAATTACTTCTTGCCAGTCCTATTCTTTTTTTAAAATTTTATTTCAGTTTTACATTTCCATCACTGGTTATAGTATGTCCAAGGAAGTTGTAGCTCTGAACTGTCCGATTTTATTATTGCTGTTTGCTCCCAGTATATATTACCTATTAGTCGTATGTCAGTGTCCTCTAGGTGTACATCTTTTAGGTATTCTATTGGTTCATGGTATATTCTATGAAAAACGTTGGTGTAGTCTATGAAGAAGGCATATATTGGTTTGTTTACTTTTGTGTACCTTTCGATTAATGTCCTCATGCAGAAGAATACGGCTTCTCTTGTGCCACTGGTCTTCTAAATCCAAATTGTTTTTCTTATTCAGTATTTATTTTTTTCTGAATCCTTCCTTGTATGAGGTAGCCGCGATAGCCCAGTAGTTAGTGAACTGGACTACCACGGACAAGGGGTAGGGTTCGATCCCAACCGACGGCTTCCGGGTTCACACAGCCTTAAATGGTTACCGGATATTTTTCTGGGAAAGTAAGCAGCATGGGCGTAATACTGACCACATTACCCCAAAAATCATGTGCTGAAGGTCTGTAAAATATAGGGTCACTAACACCATATTTCCCTATACGCCACTTGGCGTGACGGGGGTACTTTACTTTTTTACTTTTTTACTTTTTTCCTTGTATGACTTTTAGCAAGATTTGTGTTACCTGGCTCCTTAGGCTTATTATTCTAAAATCACTGCATTCATCTGCACCATTCTTTTAGGCAATGCAATGAAAGTTGATGTTTTTAGTTCATTTGGTATGTATCCTATGTGGAATATCTCGTTGCATAAGTCTGTGATCACTTCAATGCCAAAATCGTCTAGTGCCTGTATCATCTCTATCTGTATGTTGTCAGGTCCTGCTGCTTTTCCCTTTTTCATTGTTTTTATAGCTTTTTTCACTTCAGATTTTAATATTGTATAGCCTGATGTACATTTTATAATTGGTTTCTTGTCCCTTTTATAATGAAATATTTATGTTATATATCCCTGCCATCTATCTATTATATCTTTACTGTCTGTTAGCACTGTCCCTTTTTTATCGCAATGCATCCACTTTCTATGGCTATTTTTATTTTTATTAGTCATTCTCTTTATTTCTGTGTGCATCCCTCTTTAGTCTTGTTTACTTCTATAGTTTAGATTTCTAGACATCTTTCGCTGAGCCAGTCTTCTTTTGCCATTTTGCACATTTTGTGTAATTCATTATTAATTTCCTTGTATTTGGCAGTTCTCCTAGTTTGTATACTTTCTTCATTTTTTCTAAGATGGTGTTAGTTATCCATTTTTGCTTCTTTTTTTTTTTTTTGTTCTTTTCTTTTTTTGGGTAAGGTGTCGCGAGCTTCTTGTATATCTTTCTCTTTGCACTGCCATTTGGTTTTATCTTTTTCATCAGGATTTTCTTTTCTGTACTGCTCAATTCCTTTTTCCTTTTTTACTGGAGCGCTATCTTACATCTGAAATTATTATTGTGTCAAGTTATTTGAAGTTGTTGATATTGTCAGCGCTGTTTCGTGTATTTTCCCCTGGGGTTTGAGTGGATTATTTTTAACAGTCATCATTTCTGACGAAGGGTACACACGTTAAAAAAGGTTGAAAACCACTGGTCTTAGCCATCCGGCATGCTTACAGATAATTACAAAGAGCTTCAAGTACTTTCTGCTGGCATAATGTCAAGTTAGCTATGACCTCGCGATCACACACACTGATCTTGGCAAATCGCTGGTTCTCTTGAAATAACTGCCTGGTCTCTGGCGACATGTTAGCCTGACAGCCGCAGATAACGTGCTCTGTGTTGATCTCAACACAGAACGTCATGACACTGTTGCTTTTTGACATTGACTTTCATGTTTCCAGTTTTACCAAATCACAACTATTTATCATTGTTATTTTAGTTGTCACGTTAATTTATTAGTTGAGTTAGTTGTTCCATTCCTTAGTTTCATCACTTCTTAGTTCATAATTCTTTAGTTCATCATCACTTCTTAGTTCGTCATTCTTTAGTTCATCACTTCTTAGTTCGTCATTCTTTAGTCCATCACTTCTTAGTTCGTCAATTCTTAGTCCATCACTTCTTAGTTCGCCATTCCTTAGTTCATCACTTCTTAGTTCCTAATTCTTTAGTCCATCACTTCTTAGTTCGCCATTCCTCAGTCCATCACTTCTTAGATCGTCATTTCTTAGTCCATCACTTCTTAGTTCATCATTTCTTAGTCCATCACTTCTTAGTTCATCATTTCTTAGTCCATCACTTCTTAGTTCATCATTTCTTAGTCCATCACTTCTTAGTTTATAATTTTTTAGTTCTTCACTTCTTAGTTCGTCATTCTTTAGTCCATCACTCTTTAGTTTGTCATTTCTTAGTCCATCACTTCTTAGTTCGTCATTTCTTAGTTCGTCATTTCTTAGTCCATTACTTCTTAGTTCGTCATTCCTTAGTTCATTTCTTAGTCCATCACTCCTTAGTTCGTCACTTCTTAGTTCATCATTCCTTAATTCATCATTCCTTAGTTCATCATTCCTTAGTTCATCGCTCCTTAGTTCGTCACTTCTTAGTTCATCACTTCTTATTTCGTCATTCCTTAGTTCATCATTCGTTAGTTCATCACTTCTTAGTTTCGTCCTTTTAGTTCATCACTTCTTAGTTCGTCATTCTTTAGTTCATCACTTTTCAGTTCGTCATTCTTTAATTCGTCACTTCTCAGTCCTTCATTCTTTACTTCATCACTTCTTAGTTCGTCGTTCTTTAGTTCGTCACTTCTCAGTTCGTCATTCTTTAGTTCATCACTTCTCAGTTCGTCATTGTTTAGTTCGTCACTTCTCAGTTCGTCATTCTTTAGTTCGTCACTTCTCAGTTCGTCGTTCTTTAGTTTGTCACTTCACTTCTCGGTTCGTCATTGTTTAGTTCGTCACTTCTCAGTTCGTCATTGTTTAGTTCGTCACTTCTCAATTCGTCATTGTTTAGTTTGTCACTTCTCAGTTCGTCATTCTTTAGTCCATTACTTCCCAATTCGACATTCCTTAGTAAAGTAACTCCTTAATTTGCCATTCTTTAGTTCATCACTTCTTAATTTCTCATTTTTTTCGCTCATCCATTCTAATTCTGTCTCTTGACCTGAGTCGAGTGACGCGCCGACAATATCGTGTACACAAAAATAAGCATTCTATTTGCAGATACATTCATGTTTGTTTGTGGGTGCAACAACAGACTGTACCTGCCAAGTAACAACATTTATTTTTGTTGTTTACAATTTCATCATCATTATGTTAAAAAATTCCGCGAAAGTTGTGTTTTGTTCTCAGTGAATAGCTCTATCATCATCATTTTCATCACCATCAAGTACCGTGCCTGCTGGCGTAGGTGATCATGTCTCTCCACAACTTTCGATCTCGACAGTTATTTATCATTTCCATTGTTGACCTTTTGCCAGGCCATTCTCTTAAGCTGTCTGGCATATTTTCTTTTTGCTTCCCTCTATACCTTCGTCCCTCGAATTTTTCCAGTTGTCACAATATATTCCAGCTGTTCCCTTCTCATAACATGTCCAAAAAACGATGATTGTTTCTTCCTAATATTGGAAAAATAAGTCTCTTTTTGCCTTGGCCTCTTTCAGAACTTTTTAAATACTCTTCATATCTGTCCATGGTATTCTCAACATTCTTCTGTAAAATCACATTTCTACAGCCTCCGGTGATCTTCATGTCTGTTGTCCTATTGTCCATGATTCACATCCATATGTTAAGACTGGCTCTACATAACATTTAAGAACTCTTCTTCGTGCTTCTATTGTCAAGGATGGATTGCACAGCATCTTCTTAATTTTTTGGAAAGCTGCATTTGCCTGAGCCATTCTGCATCTCACTACTTTTGTACATCTTCCGTCTGAGGTTAACAATGTTCCCAAATATTTAAATTCATTTACCTGTTTTAATATTGTTCCACTTGTCTTTATTGTGCACTGCAGTGATAACTTTTTATTTGTTGTTACCATTACTTCTGTCTTTTTGCGATTAAGGCTGAGTGCTTCGTTTTTTCTTTCTTTCACTATAGTGTCCAACATTTCTTGTAACACATTTTCACTCTTAGCTATTAAGACTGTATCATCAGCATACCTTAGATTATTTATATTATGACCTCCAATTGTTATTCCAGGCATGTCCCTTGTGGATCTTAAAATAATCTCACTATAAATATTTAAAAAATCTGGTGACAGCACACAACCTTGCCTAATGCCCTGTTTTTTTTTGTTGTTGAAAATATTCCCAATTGATTTCCAGTTCTTATGGCCGCTGTTTGTTTCCAGTACATGTTCTTTATTATTTATATATCTTTGCTGCCTACGTTTATGCTTTCTAAAATGTTGATTATTTCTTGGTGCTTTACTTTGTCAAATGTTTTGGTATAATTTATGAAACATAGGTATAGATCTGTTTTCACCTCAAAAGAACATCGAAAGTCAGGTCGGGTAATTTTACTTGCTCCTGTATGCAGAAACAGTACAACCTGCGGATGCCCTGCTGCCTTGCAGGTATGCTCGGGAGAGTAAAAGGCTAAGGGAGGGTACCCTGAAGTAAAACAACCCCACAGCCTTGTGGGTGAGACTTTTTAGTCAAATGCTATGGTAGCCAACCGTATAAAAAACCGTTGGAAAACAACAGAAAACTATCGTCGTGATATCTTTGTACAATTATGAATATCTCTATACCATGAACAAACCACAGGTAGGCATGTTATACAACAAAAGCCGCAGATGATTGCTTGCGTTGCCAGGTGATTAAAGAAGTATACATCTTCATCATCCGCCCTGAAAAGGACGTTAAGTGGGCTTGTCTACGCTGTTTTGTGGTTTGCAGTATAACTGTGATATTTGCGCCTTTCGACCCAACAATTCGACTTCAGCATTAGTTCCGGTTTTCTCTCTTTAATTCCTACTCGCTTGGCCAGGTCAGACTAGTTAGTCTGTAACTAGAGGCACCGCGTAGAGGTGGAGCAGGGTCTGGATGGTTCTGGTTCACCGATACTGGTGCAAGCCATCAGCTGTGGGCCGCTGACAACTTCCAGATTTGTGCTGTGAGGTGTGCTTTCGTCTCCGACGCCGTAAATGAAAGTGGATGTCACATATCGCTCATGTGGTAACCAGGGCCCTGACCGCGGTGAGGAATGATAAGGATAGAGCCACTGCCGCCTGCCAAGTGTGTAGTTAGATGCCAACCATATCAAGAGAAGCAGTATGTTCACAACACTCGTAAAAAAATCACAAATAATCAGCAGCGTTTGGTTCTTGCGGCGCTGTGCCAAGGAGTACGGATTCGTTTCTGCTTCGTACCATCTATTGTTCTTTGTTTTTATTTTCTGTTGTTGATTATTTGTTATGTTTTTTCCGACTGTTGTAAACATACCTCTTCCCCTGAATGATTCGCTGATCTATCGCCTTGGAAGTTTCCTCCATAATAGTATTCATTTGTTATTATTTGTCCCAACTTCTTCATCATCATCATCATCATCATCATCATCATCATCATCATCATCATCAAGTACAGGGCCTGCTGGCGTAGGTGATCATGTCTCTTCACAACTTTCGATCGCGACAGTTATTTATCATTTCTGTTGTTGACCTTCTGCCAAGCCATTCTCTTAAGTTGTCTGGTATCTTTTCTCTTTGCTTCCCTCTATCTCTTTGCTTCCCTCTATCTCTTTGCTTCCCTCTAGCTCTTTTCTTCACTCTATCTCTTTCCCTCTATCTCTTTCTTCCCTCTATCTCTTTGCTTCCCTCTATCTCTTTTCTTCCCTCTATCTCTTTTCTTCCCTCTATCTCTTTGCTTCCCTCTATCTCTTTGCTTCCCTCTATTTCTTTGCTTTACTCTATCTCTTTTCTTCCCTCTATCTCTTTGCTTCCCTCTATCTCTTTTCTTCCCTCTATCTCTTTGCTTCCCTCTATTTCTTTGCCTCCCTCTATCTCTTTGCTTCCCTCTATCTCTTTGCTTTACTCTATCTCTTTGCTTCCCTCTATCTCTTTGCTTTCCTCTATTTCTTTGCTTCCCTCTATGTCTTTGCTTCCCTCTATCTCTTTGCTTCCCTCTATCTCTTTGCTTCCCTCTATCTCTTTGCTTCCCTCTATCTCTTTGCTTCCCTCTATCTCTTTGTTTCCCTCTATCTCTTTGCTTCCCTCTATCTCTTTGCTTCCCTCTATCTCTTTTCTTCCATCTATCTCTTTTCTTCCTCTATCTCTTTTCTTTCCTCTATCTCTTTTCTTCCCTCTATCTCTTTGTTCTTTGTCCCAAGTTAGAGGCGACTACGGACGATTTGGAGACAAGGTCATCACCTGTGCTTCTGAGTTCGTGCACGTGAACTGAAGGCATTTTCCGTGCTTCCCTGGTGTGTGCTTTGTGCTGGAGAACATGGCGTGTGCTTTGTGCTGGAGAACATGTTGAGGGTCTGAGCACTACAGAGTTGTCCGTTGTGCAATGATGATGACTAAATTAAATTATCGTATATTTACTGAACTAAATTATCGTATATTTACTGAACTAAATTATCGTATATTTACTGAACTAAATTATCGTATATTTACTGAACTAAATTATCGTATATTTACTGAACTAAATTATCGTATATTTACTGACTAAATTATCGTATCTTTACTGAACTAAATTATCGTACATTTACTGAACTAAATTATCGTATATTTACTGAACTAAATTATCATATATTTACTGAACTAAATTATCGTATATTCACTGAACTAATTATCGTATATTTACTGAACTAAATTATCGTATATTTACTGAACTAAATTATCGTGTATTTTACTGAACTTAATTATCGTATATTTACTGAACTAAATTATCGTATATTTACTGAACTAAATTATCGTATATTTACTGAACTAAATTATCGTATATTTACTGAACTAAATTATCGTATATTTACTGAACTAAATTATCGTGTATTTACTGAACTAAATTATCGTATCACAAATATAAAGTCATGTCGCTAAACATAGACAATATAAATCCATTTCGGCTTTTCCAGAACCAGCAGAACTGCTGCAAAGACATAGACTAATGTTAGAAGCTTAGCATCGCAAGATAGAGAACCAGCGTCATTAGAAACATCAGGATTGTTTTGTTTTAACATTTAATTATTAAGATCAGACAGTTTCTAACTAACTGGCAAATGATCAAGATGAGGGAAAACTGTTTGCAATGGAACTAATTGTTCAATGTTCCCCACAAACAGACGATACTAGGCCATAGTAGAACTAACTACAACACACTTTCAGGACAGACAAATGATTCCGTAATGGGACTAATTGTCAAAATCGTTAGACATGATCAAGAATGATAGAAATAATTCAGGCAATTTCATTGTTTTGTCTAATTCTGATGTACTTTACTTATTCATCATTTTAGCAATTTTTAAACTTTTAATCTTTCTATGTATTTTTCCTATTACTGCGGGGAAAAAAAACAAACAATTTTCTATTCTCTTAATATTACTTAATATAAATACTCCACGTTTTGTGTTTATTTTATATATCGATCACACCAAGGCCATGCTATTACATAAAGAGAAAACATACAAACACAAGCTTTTCTTTACACATTACAAACACTCATACACGTATGACATATCCGCCCTCGTCCTTCCTTCGTCTATCAATCCTATCCCAGCCCTCGTTATCCCACGCATATTTACACAAAAACTGCGCCAGTAATCGCACACTTGCAGCGACAATGCTGTGTATACATCACAATAATAGTCGACCTTTCAAATGAAAAGTAGAATACATGCTGGAGAATAGGGGGAAATATGAATTAGCGGATCGATACAAACATGTTTCTGTAGAGTCTAGAGTAGCGACACTAGAACATTGATATTAATTACAAATGAAGGCGCTAGTTATCGCTCTTGTCGACTCTTCAATTACGGAGGTTGGTAATGTCAAATAGATCTTACCAGATCTTTATTAATTGATTTACTTTATCAATCTCATTATTATTATTCTGACAAGTAAAGGCACCAAGATGCGTAGAGATGCAAAGCTGCTGTAAAGCTGATGATAACAGCAATTCTGAAAAAAGAAGAAAAAAGTGGTATGGTGACAGCTTTACGTAGCAATGAACAAAACAAAAGTCCACGTTTTCAGCCAGTATGCCTTCAGCTGGAACAACAAACACACACACAACACACACAATTTTTTTCTTCTGTTATTATTCTGACATTGGTTACTCACAGCGCACTGTCCTACGGATGGCTGTTTCCTTACCTTCCCCCAAATATTAAAGGAATACACCACATTATCATCCGCCTTCAAAGGGACGTTCAGTGGCGTGTATACGTTGTGCTGTGGTTAGCGGTAAAACTGATTTTTGCGCCTTTCAGTCCAACCTATCCGACTTCAGCATTTTATTTAAGTACCGGGTTCTCTTCCCTCTGGGATCCATACTCGCTTTCCCAGACTAGACTGGTTTGTCTGTTTCTAGAGGCACCACGAAGTATTGGATCAGGGTCTGGATGGTTCGTATTCATCAATCCTGACCCAAGCCATCAGTTGGGGTCGCTGACAGCTTCCAGCTCTGCTGATGTGAAGCGCCTTTGCCTTCGTCCTGACAAGACACGATGTCAGACGACCCTCAGTCAGAAGTTAATTCACAGACTATTCAAGAGGAGCTGCCTGATTATGACTCTGATTATCTCATGGATAGAAATCAGGTTCACTGACGCCATCAAGACAGAAATCAGGTTCACTGGCGCCATCAAGACAGAAATCAGGTTCACTGACGCCCATCAAGACAGAAGTCAGGTTCACTGACGCCATCAAGACAGAAATCAGGTTCACTGGCGCCATCAAGACAGAAATCAGGTTCACTGACGCCATCAAGACAGAAATCAGTTCACATCGCCATCAAGACAGAAATCAGGTTCACTGGCGCCATCAAGACAGAAATCAGGTTCACTGGCGCCATCAAGACAGAAATCAGGTTCACTGGCGCCATCAAGACAGAAATCAGGTTCACTGCGCCATACTACGAGAAAATCAGTTCACTGGCGCCATCAAGACAGAAATCAGGTTCACTGACGCCCCATCAAGACAGAAATCAGGTTCACTGGCGCCATCACGACAGAAATCAGGTTCACTGACGC
>JAVIAB010000107.1:30329951-30432451 GCA_032433765.1 Megaustenia siamemsis
ACAAGGGTCCAACTAAGTCGCATTTGGCCCGTAAATCAACAAAGATATATAGTGTGGTGCGCAGCGCACCACATGTACACGAGAGACAAGGGGAGTTAACCATGCATTTCGTGTCCGGATGTTGACCTATAGTCCCGGTGACCGCGGAAGTGCCCTGTTTATGTCTGGTGTGTGCTGACTTTGGAGTTCTTTATGTACTTGATCGTTAGTGATAGGTTAGTAGATTATATAACATCTAGGAAAAACGAGCAATATAAAACAGAAGACAAAAATATATTTTATTCTTTTATTAGCTCAATAGGTGTATAACATACATTGATATTATTATCATTCAAACATAGTCAGTACATTGAGTAAATATATAGCACAAGTATAACAATTATTTATAGCTATGTAGTTGGGTGTCTGCTTAGCTCTATGTCATAAATGAATCATAAGGGGTGAAACTGTTAGAGATTGCTGGGTAGTCTAAACTGGTAGTGTAAAGAGTTAAATATCTAGAGGCTTAGTCGAGACGTTATCATCAGCTACCTTTCTTTTTATATAGAAATAGGAAAGAGCATTTCTTGTTTGACTGTAGGAAAATATGGAATTATTTAAGACTTTGAAACCTACATTTTTCCCACCCTTAGCCTTTTTCGTGGCGAGAACCTCTAAAAACATATCTTTATCTAATTTGTTGTGTTGCTTGCTTAGCCCTTTACAACTGATTTTATCGTAATCCCCACTACAATGGTACGTCTTACTACATAAGCTAACAAGAGCCGTCCTTCGTACTCTAGTTTAAAAAGCCCAGGCGTTCGTTTGGTGTACGCTTTAACACCTTACAGTTTATACAGTCTGTCTTGCTAATATGCTCATCGCAAAACTCGGCGGGAAACCAGTCTTTATATACGGTATTAAACTCAGCCCGCAGCCCTGACTTAACTATATCCTCAACTTAGGTGCACTTAAAGCCAAGTATAAACTATCAGTATCTGTTTCACATAACTGAAAGTCGGATCTAGCCACAAACTTATCTAAGAACTCGAAATAAAAATCTAACATACGAAGTTTGCATACTGATAGACGAAGAAACCGATTTGTAGGGGTAAGTCCCAAACAGTTTTCTTTTTCTCCATCTCAACTTCAAAAAGATCCACACCTATTTCAGCCATCTTTTTAAACCGGGAACTATTAATCATTTTCGATATCTCACCCCCCTGAACATATGAGACAGCGCTATGATTGGCCTTATCGGTTAGAGTCTTCCCATAGGCTGAGTTTCCTAAGAGCTTCATCGTATCACTTACTATAGATTGATTTACGTCTAGATCACCAGCCCGCCTAGCGTCTGAAACCATTTCTCCAAACTTTTTAAAACAACTAGACGTTGATTTCTATCACCTGATAAATTTTGTTACCTCCAAGCCGTGGTCTAAATACCATTTTAACAGTGGTGTTGCCAACAAAATTTTTTCCCCGACATAACTACCTATTAGGGTGCGACGAGGGGTTGACAACAAGTTATGTTTGAGGGCATATTCACCCATAAACGGTCCAATATCATCACGCGTGACGTCAATATTTTTGAAAATTGGAGTCATCTCACTGAAATGTTCCTTCAGGCGGTCGGGGACATGAAGATCACATTCCACTAAACCAAAACATGTCCCATCTGAAACAGAAGTCAGAATCTGTTTATCACTGAGAGGGAGCCTTCTTTAGAGTAAGAGGGTCTAGCTCGAGGGATGGCTTTAGAAAGGAAAGCCCTAATGGTTGGGTCAGACTTTTTCAGAGCCTGCCACTCACATTCCCACATAACTTCTACTGTGACTTTGACCTCCTCAGTTAGATAGGTGTGTATCTCACATGTTTTTTCAAACAGCTCGAACAAGGGCTTATTATTAACAGGGTTTCTATCTTTACCTTTGGTGAGGGGGCAGTCTTTGTGACCATGGTACAAACAACCATGAAAATATAGCCTCTTCTATTGGATTTATCCCACCCATCCACAGGGATATTTCTATCACCTAACCGAAACTCCCTCCCATTAAACTGAGTTTTCAACTCCACCCTTTCTGGTGGGCGACCCACGTTAGCCACTCTCTACTTTGTTGGACATAATAGTTATCTTTTTCCACCTAAACCCGGTCTCCATTCTTCTAATAATTGGGTAATCTGTTGGCATTGGGTTCATCAGAGCCCAAAGATACAACGCATTGGCATCGTATCCTTGGATGGATTGGACCAGCTTTCCTCCCCTAAAAACGTTTTGCCTACCTCGTGATACCTATGGAAAATTATAGAGGGACCTCCAACGATATTAGCCCTAATCATTGTGTGTAGACTAGCCTGTTTGCTCGAACATAAACTAAACATTACACCCCTATCAACGGTCTTAAAAGATACTTTAAACAAACACCCGGAACCGAAATGGCGTCTTTAAAACAGTCCACCCCGCTCCCCATAAAAACGAACCTGCTGCTCCAAGGCTTCTAAAAATGGGACTACATCTTTGTTATTATACCAAATCAAAAAGTCCTTAAGGGTCGTCATCTTATTAACCTTCCAGACCTTTTACACAGAGCATATTCCTCCTTGGAAATGTTGGCATTTTTTAACGACGAATGAAATGCTTCGTGTGGGGGTAACTCCGTCTCATTCAACTTGTTTAAATCCGTTATGTACTCGTAACAGAAAACACCCTTTGTCTCCTCTACTTTATAAGCGGCCAGATATTTACTATAGCTAAACCCGGGGCTAGATAGTTTACAATATCTAAGAATTTTAGATTCTGTGTTGCAATACACATAAAGTTATTGTTTCTTTTAACTATAAACTTGAACGGTTTTGGTACTTTGTAGTCGCCTTCAATTTTATCTTCCTCTTCCGCGTTAACCTCGGTTTCTTCTTCTTCCTCTTCCATACTATCTTCTTCTTCGTCCACTTGGGCAGTGACATCCATGAAGTGCTTTATTAAATAAGGTTTAATGACGTTGACGTCATATTTCCCCGAGTTAAACCCTATAACTGGAAGCTCTTTTAAATACTCATCAAACTTAGCTATTAGCTTGTGTTTGTTCAGTTCATGGAGTTGAGTAAAAATACTGTCAAACCGAGCTCGCAACAACGAGTATGCCGTATCAGCGATACCAGTGAGGTAATCAACCATCTGACTAACTAAAACCTGTGGGTCACCTTCGTTATGAAGCATATTGGTCCCTCCCACCCAAGGACATTTGACGCTATAGAGCAGGAGAGGGGCACGTGTTTAGCTACAAAGGTAGTCGACTGAGTCTCTTGTGGAACATTCCTACTATCAAAGTAACATTCATAATCGAATGTCGCCCTGAACGGGTAAATAAAAGACTCTGGGGTACTGATCCCTTCAGCGCTGATCGCGTCCCATACACTTTCAGGTGAAGAGTAAACCCCACCCTTATATGTCTCTACAGCCATATCCCCATTACAAGTTTTTTCGTGCCTATCCATACGCCCAAACTTTTTCCACAATTTCCCACATTTTCCACAAGAAAGCTTTTACTAGCCCTAGAAAGATCGTTTATATAAAAGAAGTGGTTTTTGTAAAGTAAAAGACGGAGAGTTTCACTATAACTACTGCCACTTCTCAGGACAATACGCAAGGCTTGGTCAGAATCAAACTCAAAAATATCTATGTTTATTGAAAACAATTTTCTAAGAGAGGCATTTCGGCAAGAGTTACACCGTGAAAGCTACTTAACATTAGAGACGGGTTAAACTGTTTGAAAAGTAATCTCGAAGCCTTCCTAACATCTTAACAGAGGTACCTCTATGGACAGCTAGACAACGGAAGAAGCAGAGATTATCATTGTAAACTTTAGAATGGGAATCGGTTTGAAGGATATTAATGCCGTAGTTGGATGCAATGTAGGGTGGGATATCTAGCAGACACCCTATAGGATAATCTTGAAGTTTATAAATATAAACACTCGTACTGACTAACGCCTCCAAGGTATATTTGGTTGTCTCCCTGTTTTTATTTGCATACCCTAATATATCACTTTCATTTAATCTATCGACAAACGTTTCAAAATCATGTCTGTTGTTAACTAACAAGGGTTTGTCTAACCCTGTCGCATTATTCGAGCTGGCGTGAAAGTAACGCAATCCCTGTGTCTCCCTATGTCTTAAAACTAGATGATGACTATAATTCACCTTGAAACGCTTTTTCTGGGCTAGAAAAATTGGGTTTACAAGGGTCTTCCAATCTATAGGAGTATCAGGCTGATGAAATATAGTGTACGTGTCCAGGTATTTGTTCCTACGGTCATGTGTTCGAATAGCTAACCAGTTGTTCTTATATATCTTTCTAATATCTTGAGGCAACTTATTTAAAGTGTCTATTTCATTAATAAGTCTTGGTCTCTTTGAGGGGTCTTGAGTCGAACTCTTTACTGCCCGCTTGCGTGAGGTTGTCGATACTTGTGGAATACGTGCTGGTGAGGCAGGAACTAATGATACAAGAGATACCGAATGCTCTGTCTTGATATGTCTGGCAAGGCTGTCTGCTCTATTATATACGCGTCCACAAGTATCGACAACCTCACGCAAGCGGGCAGTAAAGAGTTCGACTCAAGACCCCTCAAAGAGACCAAGACTTATTAATGAAATAGACACTTTAAATAAGTTGCCTCAAGATATTAGAAAGATATATAAGAACAACTGGTTAGCTATTCGAACACATGACCGTAGGAACAAATACCTGGACACGTACACTATATTTCATCAGCCTGATACTCCTATAGATTGGAAGACCCTTGTAAACCCAATTTTTCTAGCCCAGAAAAAGCGTTTCAAGGTGAATTATAGTCATCATCTAGTTTTAAGACATAGGGAGACACAGGGATTGCGTTACTTTCACGCCAGCTCGAATAATGCGACAGGGTTAGACAAACCCTTGTTAGTTAACAACAGACATGATTTTGAAACGTTTGTCGATAGATTAAATGAAAGTGATATATTAGGGTATGCAAATAAAAACAGGGAGACAACCAAATATACCTTGGAGGCGTTAGTCAGTACGAGTGTTTATATTTATAAACTTCAAGATTATCCTATAGGGTGTCTGCTAGATATCCCACCCTACATTGCATCCAACTACGGCATTAATATCCTTCAAACCGATTCCCATTCTAAAGTTTACAATGATAATCTCTGCTTCTTCCGTTGTCTAGCTGTCCATAGAGGTACCTCTGTTAAAGATGTTAGGAAGGCTTCGAGATTACTTTTCAAACAGTTTAACCCGTCTCTAATGTTAAGTAGCTTTCACGGTGTAACTCTTGCCGAAATGCCTCTCTTAGAAAATTGTTTTTCAATAAACATAGATATTTTTGAGTTTGATTCTGACCAAGCCTTGCGTATTGTCCTGAGAAGTGGCAGTAGTTATAGTGAAACTCTCCGTCTTTTACTTTACAAAAACCACTTCTTTTATATAAACGATCTTTCTAGGGCTAGTAAAAGCTTTTCTTGTGGAAAATGTGGGAAATTGTGGAAAAAGTTTGGGCGTATGGATAGGCACGAAAAAACTTGTAATGGGGATATGGCTGTAGAGACATATGGGGGGTTTACTCTTCACCTGAAAGTGTATGGGACGCGATCAGCGCTGAAGGATCAGTACCCCAGAGTCTTTTATTTACCCGTTCAGGGCGACATTCGATTATGAATGTTACTTTGATAGTAGGAATGTTCCACAAGAGACTCAGTCGACTACCTTTGTAGCTAAACACGTGCCCCTCTCCTGCTCTATAGCGTCAAATGTCCTGGGTGGGAGGGACCAATATGCTTCATAACGAAGGGTGACCCACAGGTTTTAGTTAGTCAGATGGTTGATTACCTCACTGGTATCGCTGATACGGCATACTCGTTGTTGCGAGCTCGGTTTGACAGTATTTTTACTCAACTCCATGAACTGAACAAACACAAGCTAATAGCTAAGTTTGATGAGTATTTAAAAGAGCTTCCAGTTATAGGGTTTAACTCGGGAAATATGACGTCAACGTCATTAAACCTTATTTAATAAAGCACTTCATGGATGTCACTGCCCAAGTGGACGAAGAAGAAGATAGTATGGAAGAGGAAGAAGAAGAAACCGAGGTTAACGCGGAAGAGGAAGATAAAATTGAAGGCGACTACAAAGTACCAAAACCGTTCAAGTTTATAGTTAAAAGAAACAATAACTTTATGTGTATTGCAACACAGAATCTAAAATTCTTAGATATTGTAAACTATCTAGCCCCCGGGTTTAGCTATAGTAAATATCTGGCCGCTTATAAAGTAGAGGAGACAAAGGGTGTTTTCTGTTACGAGTACATAACGGATTTAAACAAGTTGAATGAGACGGAGTTACCCCCACACGAAGCATTTCATTCGTCGTTAAAAAATGCCAACATTTCCAAGGAGGAATATGCTCTGTGTAAAAAGGTCTGGAAGGTTAATAAGATGACGACCCTTAAGGACTTTTTGATTTGGTATAATAACAAAGATGTAGTCCCATTTTTAGAAGCCTTGGAGCAGCAGGTTCGTTTTTATGGGGAGCGGGGTGTGGACTGTTTTAAAGACGCCATTTCGGTTCCGGGTGTTTGTTTAAAGTATCTTTTTAAGACCGTTGATAGGGTGTAATGTTTAGTTTATGTTCGAGCAAACAGGCTAGTCTACACACAATGATTAGGGCTAATATCGTTGGAGGTCCCTCTATAATTTTCCATAGGTATCACGAGGTAGGCAAAACGTTTATTAGGGGAGGAAAGCTGGTCCAATCCATCCAAGGATACGATGCCAATGCGTTGTATCTTTGGGCTCTGATGAACCCAATGCCAACAGATTACCCAATTATTAGAAGAATGGAGACCGGGTTTAGGGTGGAAAAAGATAACTATTATGTCCAACAAAGTAGAGAGTGGCTAACGTGGGTCGCCCACCAGAAAGGGGTGGAGTTGAAAACTCAGTTTAATGGGAGGGAGTTTCGGTTAGGTGATAGAAATATCCCTGTGGATGGGTGGGATAAATCCAATAGAAGAGGCTATAATTTTCATGGTTTTTGTACCATGGTCACAAAGACTGCCCCCTCACCAAAGGTAAAGATAGAAACCCTGTTAATAATAAGCCCTTGTTCGAGCTGTTTGAAAAACATGTGAGATACACACCTATCTAACTGAGGAGGTCAAAGTCACAGTAGAAGTTATGTGGGAATGTGAGTGGCAGGCTCTGAAAAAGTCTGACCCAACCATTAGGGCTTTCCTTTCTAAAGCCATCCCTCGAGCTAGACCCTCTTACTCTAAAGAAGGGCTCCCTCTCAGTGATAAACAGATTCTGACTTCTGTTTCAGATGGGACATGTTTTGGTTTAGTGGAATGTGATCTTCATGTCCCCGACCGCCTGAAGGAACATTTCAGTGAGATGACTCCAATTTTCAAAAATATTGACGTCACGCGTGATGATATTGGACCGTTTATGGGTGAATATGCCCTCAAACATAACTTGTTGTCAACCCCTCGTCGCACCCTAATAGGTAGTTATGTCGGGGAAAAAATTTTGTTGGCAACACCGCTGTTAAAATGGTATTTAGACCACGGCTTGGAGGTAACAAAAATTTATCAGGTGATAGAATATCAACCGTCTAGTTGTTTTAAAAAGTTTGGAGAAATGGTTTCAGACGCTAGGCGGGCTGGTGATCTAGACGAAAATCAATCTATAGTAAGTGATACGATGAAGCTCTTAGGAAACTCAGCCTATGGGAAGACTCTAACCGATAAGGCCAATCATAGCGCTGTCTCATATGTTCAGGGGGGTGAGATATCGAAAATGATTAATAGTTCCCGGTTTAAAAAGATGGCTGAAATAGGTGTGGATCTTTTTGAAGTTGAGATGGAGAAAAAGAAAACTGTTTGGGACTTACCCCTACAAATCGGTTTCTTCGTCTATCAGTATGCAAAACTTCGTATGTTAGATTTTTATTTCGAGTTCTTAGATAAGTTTGTGGCTAGATCCGACTTTCAGTTATGTGAAACAGATACTGATAGTTTATACTTGGCTTTAAGTGCACCTAAGTTGGAGGATATAGTTAAGTCAGGGCTGCGGGCTGAGTTTAATACCGTATATAAAGACTGGTTTCCCGCCGAGTTTTGCGATGAGCATATTAGCAAGACAGACTGTATAAACTGTAAGGGTGTTAAAGCGTACACCAAACGAACGCCTGGGCTTTTTAAACTAGAGTACGAAGGGACGGCTCTTGTTAGCTTATGTAGTAAGACGTACCATTGTAGTGGGGATTACGATAAAATCAGTTGTAAAGGGCTAAGCAAGCAACACAACAAATTAGATAAAGATATGTTTTTAGAGGTTCTCGCCACGAAAAAGGCTAAGGGTGGGAAAAATGTAGGTTTCAAAGTCTTAAATAATTCCATATTTTCCTACAGTCAAACAAGAAATGCTCTTTCCTATTTCTATATAAAAGAAAGGTAGCTGATGATAACGTCTCGACTAAGCCTCTAGATATTTAACTCTTTACACTACCAGTTTAGACTACCCAGCAATCTCTAACAGTTTCACCCCTTATGATTCATTTATGACATAGAGCTAAGCAGACACCCAACTACATAGCTATAAATAATTGTTATACTTGTGCTATATATTTACTCAATGTACTGACTATGTTTGTAATGATATATAATATCAATGTATGTTATACACCTATTGAGCTAATAAAAGAATAAAATATATATTTGTCTTCTGTTTTATATTGCTCGTTTTTCCTAGATGTTATATAATCTACTAACCTATCACTAACGATCAAGTACATAAAGAACTCCAAAGTCAGCACACACCAGACATAAACAGGGCACTTCCGCGGTCACCGGGACTATAGGTCAACATCCGGACACGAAATGGCATGGTTAACTCCCCTTGTCTCTCGTGTACATGTGGTGCGCTGCGCACCACACTATATATCTTTGTTAATTTACGGGCCAAATGCGACTTAGTTGGACCCTTGTATACTACTTAGGGAGAGGGGAGTGGGAGGGGTCTTGCAGGACAGAAGAATAAAGACCACTGGTCCAGAACAATTGTCGCGAGATGTTCGGGTATCAGTTTTTATTTCTCACCATCGCCCCGACCCCTGACATAAAACAATTTGACCCTAACGGGTTTCGAATCCGCTTTCTGAAAATTTGGAGTACGAGTTATCAATTCGGCACAAGCTCTCCGATGTGGGGAGCTGATGGGAAAAGTTAATCGGTAAATAAAAGACGTATTTGTTAAATCCGGTCGTGTCGATCTCTTTGGCCCATTTATATATGCTTCCTGCTTACAGAATTTCTCCACAAAAAAAATAAAAAAAAAAAAAAACAATATCGCCCAACGTGGGGCTCGAACCCACGACCCTGAGATTAAGAGTCTCATGCTCTACCGACTGAGCTAGCCAGGCATAGTTAAAAGCAAAGTGTATAAATGTCAATTACAGCTTCTCGAATTTCACGAGGGTAAGTGACTACCTGCTCAGTTTTTGTAGGACGCCATCATCAGGGTCATTGTGATTTCTAATATTCATCAATCCTCTATCGTGGTCGACACATGGGTTTGGTTTTTTTTTGGTAGCGTTTATTGGAGGCTCATGTGTTTACTCGATCTTTCTGTCTTACCACGTGGCCAAAACCATGTATATCATGTATCTGTGTTTCTTTATGTATTCTATGGCGGAAATTATTCTACTTTTTTTCTCAGTTCATCATTTTTTTATCTTTTGTTTCAGACGTTTACATATCATGCGTCTAGCACATTTCATCGCGGTAGTGGTTACTTTTTTATTGTTCTTGAGTATTATGAAATAAAAACTCATACCCGGACACCTCGGGCGTCTGCGCTGGACAAGCGAGTTTTATTATCAGGTCCATAGTCTTTCAGCCCCCCCCCCACCCCCCGCACAAAGCAGACTCATGTAAAGGGAAATGCCGTAAAGATAAGGCTCTTAAGTCTCGAGTCTGCCTTAGAAGCTCAACTTCGGAATGAAGATTGTGTGCACGTTTTACCTCTTGTGTTATTTCCTTTTGATTATTTGGGTTATGGAAGGCCCCGGTATCACTGCAAACGAATTAAAATCCATAATTGCTCAACCGCCCGTGCCAGCGTAATCATCTGAATCTCATCTCTCAAACAAAGAAAGGTAACTGTAGTCCCCATCATAGCAGTCTCAGCACACGCCAAAAGACATAAGACGAAACCGCGCAGAAAGTGAACACAGCCAACTGTTCCCTGTCATACAATATCATCATTCATCGAAAGCAATTGGAAGATCGAAACATGATCAAAACAAATGAGACACAGCTCACGGTGTGCAAGGAGTACTTAACTCAGTATCTCCTGCAACAAGTCGGACTTGGAATATGAGGAAACTGCAACAAGGAACACTTTTCATGCATAGCTTTTAATTGTTTCCGCCGCTTATCCACCATATATCAGGAGTTCACGTCCTCTTGAAAATGATGATCGTCATATTTTTTAAAAATTTAGAGCGCTTGATGATGTTTGACCATCGATGTTGACTCCAATTCCGAACATATAGACACACAGTTAGTCGTCAGATTATCCCCGTCGCACATCAAACAACCGACCGTAAGATTAGCGTACGGCCGGTCTAGAGTTAAGGGATATACGATGAACCATTATGATGACGCAGCACACAAAAAAGTCGTACATACAATTTCGCTCCCTATCGATTTCTGACTACTCTAGTAAAAGCAGCCTAAGACGAACAAAACACTGTGCAAATTCCGTAAAGAGATAACACTGCGGCTGACGAAGTAGTTTACATTGATAAGTAGCATGGAAATAACTTGCGTCAAGGAATTCCAACAACGGCCATGAACAGCACCAATGTGACTTAAAGCGCAGATCAAGTCTAGACGTTGAAAGATCACATTCACAACACTTGATTTGTCAAAAAGGGACTGTTGCTGGCGTACAACATCGCTTTAGCGGCGCAGATGTAACAAGAAGGTCATCACTTTTACTTTAACGCAGAAAAGTACAACGGAGAACCGAAATTAATCAGATTCTGAACGCATTTACTGCAGCGAACAAGAGAACGTGACCTAGATCCCACCATCTTTACAACGGAAGTCCAATGTTATTTTCTTGTTGGACACCAATGGTGATATTTGTCCGATGATTTGATAAGCTTTGAAGTCCGCTTCGTTATGTCTATCTTGTCCTGTTTCCCTCCTTTTATGTCAGATCCACGGTTACCAAAGTGATTCATTTTCTTATTTATATCAACATTTACATGTCGACAGTTTTTGACATCAACCACGGCCCGATGATTCTCGCAGAAGCTACCTTATGCAAGTCATGTTCGCAACATTCATTTTTGCATGTCAAGTACGGTCTCTTATAACACAGAAGACTTAATCTGAAATTGGAGAAATCGTGTTTCGCCAACAAGTGGGGAAAAGACAAAAGTAACAACAAAACTATGGATCACTACCCTGGAGGGTACACTTTTGGTGGTAAAATTCAGCCCAATGTTTTCCTGTCTAGTTCAAAGGATATGAATTTAATAAAAAGAAAATGTTCGCGTGTTATTTGCCTCTTACATGGGGAAAGACCCCGGTTACTTGACTGTTATAGAAGGAGCAGGATCAATTTTGATACAAGAAATATCACAAAGAATACAGTTCTACCTTGCATGACAATCACGAGCTAGTAAAATGTACGTGAAATTTCATAAGTTAAATGACTTCTCAGTATTTCCGAGGTTTCGTTGATATTTGAAATCGTAAAATAAAATTGTGGCCATTTTAAGTGGAAACAATGACAGCGGTGGGGCATCACTGAAAAAAACACAACAAATTTTAGAGCATTTTCCCATTACTGGGGTTTGTCTGGGTAGGGAGAGGGGAGTGGGAGGGGTCTTGCAGGACAGAAGAATAAAGACCGCTGGTCCAGAACAATTGTCGCGAGATGTTCGGGTATGCGTTTTTATTTTACTCTCCCACCGCCCCGACCCCTGACAATAAAACAATTTGACCCTAACGGGTTTCGAATCCGCTTTCTGAAAATTTGGAGTACGAGTTATCAATTCGGTCACAAGCTCTCCGATGTGGGGAGCTGATGGGAAAAGTTAATCGGTAAATAAAAGACGTATTTGTTAAATCCGGTCAGGTCGATCTCTTTGGCCCATTTATATATGCTTCCTGCTTACAGAATTTCTCCACAAAAAAAATGAAATAAAAAAAAAAACAATATCGCCCAACGTGGGGCTCGAACCCACGACCCTGAGATTAAGAGTCTCATGCTCTACCGACTGAGCTAGCCAGGCATAGTTCAGAAAGCAAAGTGTATAAATGTCAATTACAGCTTCTCGAATTTTCACGAGGGTAAAGTGACTACCTGCTCAGTTTTTGTAGGACGCCATCATCAGGGTCATTGTGATTTCTAATATTCATCAATCCTCTATCGTGGTCGACACATGGGTTTGGTTTTTTTTTGGTAGCGTTTATTGGAGGCTCATGTGTTTACTCGATCTTTCTGTCTTACCACGTGGCCAAAACCACTGTATCTGTGTTTCTTTATGTATTCTATGGCGGAAATTATTCCTAATTTTTTTCTCAGTTCATCATTTTTTTATCTTTTGTTTCAGACGTTTACATATCATGCGTCTAGCACATTTCATCGCGGTAGTGGTTACTTTTTTTTTTTATTGTTCTTGAGTATTATGAAATAAAAACTCATACCCGGACACCTCATGGCGTCTGCGCTGGACAAGCGAGTTTTATTATCAGGTCCATAGTCTTTCAGCCCCCCCCCCCCCTTACGCCAAAATGCAGACTCATGTAAAGGGGAAATGCCGTAAAGATAAGGCTCTTAAGTCTCGAGTCCATGTCTGCCTTAGAAGCTCAACTTCGGAATGAAGATTGTGTGCACGTTTTACCTCTTGTGTTATTTCCTTTTGATTATTTGCTTATTTGGTTATGGAAGGCCCCGGTATCACTGCAAACGAATTAAAATCCATAATTGCTCAACCGCCCGTGCCAGCGTAATCATCTGAATCTCATCTCTCAAACAAAGAAAGGTAACTGTAGTCCCCATCATAGCAGTCTCAGCACACGCCAAAAGACATAAGACGAAACCGCGCAGAAAGTGAACACAGCCAACTGTTCCCTGTCATACAATATCATCATTCATCGAAAGCAATTGGAAGATCGAAACATGATCAAAACAAATGAGACACAGCTCACGGTGTGCAAGGAGTACTTAACTCAGTATCTCCTGCAACAAGTCGGACTTGGAATATGAGGAAACTGCAACAAGGAACACTTTTCATGCATAGCTTTTAATTGTTTCCGCCGCTTATCCACCATATATCAGGAGTTCACGTCCTCTTGAAAATGATGATCGTCATATTTTTTAAAAATTTAGAGCGCTTGATGATGTTTGACCATCGATGTTGACTCCAATTCCGAACATATAGACACACAGTTAGTCGTCAGATTATCCCCGTCGCACATCAAACAACCGACCGTAAGATTAGCGTACGGCCGGTCTAGAGTTAAGGGATATACGATGAACCATTATGATGACGCAGCACACAAAAAAGTCGTACATACAATTTCGCTCCCTATCGATTTCTGACTACTCTAGTAAAAGCAGCCTAAGACGAACAAAACACTGTGCAAATTCCGTAAAGAGATAACACTGCGGCTGACGAAGTAGTTTACATTGATAAGTAGCATGGAAATAACTTGCGTCAAGGAATTCCAACAACGGCCATGAACAGCACCAATGTGACTTAAAGCGCAGATCAAGTCTAGACGTTGAAAGATCACATTCACAACACTTGATTTGTCAAAAAGGGACTGTTGCTGGCGTACAACATCGCTTTAGCGGCGCAGATGTAACAAGAAGGTCATCACTTTTACTTTAACGCAGAAAAGTACAACGGAGAACCGAAATTAATCAGATTCTGAACGCATTTACTGCAGCGAACAAGAGAACGTGACCTAGATCCCACCATCTTTACAACGGAAGTCCAATGTTATTTTCTTGTTGGACACCAATGGTGATATTTGTCCGATGATTTGATAAGCTTTGAAGTCCGCTTCGTTATGTCTATCTTGTCCTGTTTCCCTCCTTTTATGTCAGATCCACGGTTACCAAAGTGATTCATTTTCTTATTTATATCAACATTTACATGTCGACAGTTTTTGACATCAACCACGGCCCGATGATTCTCGCAGAAGCTACCTTATGCAAGTCATGTTCGCAACATTCATTTTTGCATGTCAAGTACGGTCTCTTATAACACAGAAGACTTAATCTGAAATTGGAGAAATCGTGTTTCGCCAACAAGTGGGGAAAAGACAAAAGTAACAACAAAACTATGGATCACTACCCTAGGAGGGTACACTTTTGGTGGTAAAATTCAGCCCAATGTTTTCCTGTCTAGTTCAAAGGATATGAATTTAATAAAAAGAAAATGTTCGCGTGTTATTTGCCTCTTACATGGGGAAAGACCCCGGTTACTTGACTGTTATAGAAGGAGCAGGATCAATTTTGATACAAGAAATATCACAAAGAATACAGTTCTACCTTGCATGACAATCACGAGCTAGTAAAATGTACGTGAAATTTCATAAGTTAAATGACTTCTCAGTATTTCCGAGGTTTCGTTGATATTTGAAATCGTAAAATAAAATTGTGGCCATTTTAAGTGGAAACAATGACAGCGGTGGGGCATCACTGAAAAAAACACAACAAATTTTAGAGCATTTTCCCATTACTGGGGTTTGTCTGGGTAGGGAGAGGGGAGTGGGAGGGGTCTTGCAGGACAGAAGAATAAAGACCGCTGGTCCAGAACAATTGTCGCGAGATGTTCGGGTATGCGTTTTTATTTTACTCTCCCACCGCCCCGACCCCTGACAATAAAACAATTTGACCCTAACGGGTTTCGAATCCGCTTTCTGAAAATTTGGAGTACGAGTTATCAATTCGGTCACAAGCTCTCCGATGTGGGGAGCTGATGGGAAAAGTTAATCGGTAAATAAAAGACGTATTTGTTAAATCCGGTCAGGTCGATCTCTTTGGCCCATTTATATATGCTTCCTGCTTACAGAATTTCTCCACAAAAAAAATGAAATAAAAAAAAAAACAATATCGCCCAACGTGGGGCTCGAACCCACGACCCTGAGATTAAGAGTCTCATGCTCTACCGACTGAGCTAGCCAGGCATAGTTCAGAAAGCAAAGTGTATAAATGTCAATTACAGCTTCTCGAATTTTCACGAGGGTAAAGTGACTACCTGCTCAGTTTTTGTAGGACGCCATCATCAGGGTCATTGTGATTTCTAATATTCATCAATCCTCTATCGTGGTCGACACATGGGTTTGGTTTTTTTTTGGTAGCGTTTATTGGAGGCTCATGTGTTTACTCGATCTTTCTGTCTTACCACGTGGCCAAAACCACTGTATCTGTGTTTCTTTATGTATTCTATGGCGGAAATTATTCCTAACTTTTTTTCTCAGTTCATCATTTTTTTATCTTTTGTTTCAGACGTTTACATATCATGCGTCTAGCACATTTCATCGCGGTAGTGGTTACTTTTTTTTTTTATTGTTCTTGAGTATTATGAAATAAAAACTCATACCCGGACACCTCATGGCGTCTGCGCTGGACAAGCGAGTTTTATTATCAGGTCCATAGTCTTTCAGCCCCCCCCCCCCCTTACGCCAAAATGCAGACTCATGTAAAGGGGAAATGCCGTAAAGATAAGGCTCTTAAGTCTCGAGTCCATGTCTGCCTTAGAAGCTCAACTTCGGAATGAAGATTGTGTGCACGTTTTACCTCTTGTGTTATTTCCTTTTGATTATTTGCTTATTTGGTTATGGAAGGCCCCGGTATCACTGCAAACGAATTAAAATCCATAATTGCTCAACCGCCCGTGCCAGCGTAATCATCTGAATCTCATCTCTCAAACAAAGAAAGGTAACTGTAGTCCCCATCATAGCAGTCTCAGCACACGCCAAAAGACATAAGACGAAACCGCGCAGAAAGTGAACACAGCCAACTGTTCCCTGTCATACAATATCATCATTCATCGAAAGCAATTGGAAGATCGAAACATGATCAAAACAAATGAGACACAGCTCACGGTGTGCAAGGAGTACTTAACTCAGTATCTCCTGCAACAAGTCGGACTTGGAATATGAGGAAACTGCAACAAGGAACACTTTTCATGCATAGCTTTTAATTGTTTCCGCCGCTTATCCACCATATATCAGGAGTTCACGTCCTCTTGAAAATGATGATCGTCATATTTTTTAAAAATTTAGAGCGCTTGATGATGTTTGACCATCGATGTTGACTCCAATTCCGAACATATAGACACACAGTTAGTCGTCAGATTATCCCCGTCGCACATCAAACAACCGACCGTAAGATTAGCGTACGGCCGGTCTAGAGTTAAGGGATATACGATGAACCATTATGATGACGCAGCACACAAAAAAGTCGTACATACAATTTCGCTCCCTATCGATTTCTGACTACTCTAGTAAAAGCAGCCTAAGACGAACAAAACACTGTGCAAATTCCGTAAAGAGATAACACTGCGGCTGACGAAGTAGTTTACATTGATAAGTAGCATGGAAATAACTTGCGTCAAGGAATTCCAACAACGGCCATGAACAGCACCAATGTGACTTAAAGCGCAGATCAAGTCTAGACGTTGAAAGATCACATTCACAACACTTGATTTGTCAAAAAGGGACTGTTGCTGGCGTACAACATCGCTTTAGCGGCGCAGATGTAACAAGAAGGTCATCACTTTTACTTTAACGCAGAAAAGTACAACGGAGAACCGAAATTAATCAGATTCTGAACGCATTTACTGCAGCGAACAAGAGAACGTGACCTAGATCCCACCATCTTTACAACGGAAGTCCAATGTTATTTTCTTGTTGGACACCAATGGTGATATTTGTCCGATGATTTGATAAGCTTTGAAGTCCGCTTCGTTATGTCTATCTTGTCCTGTTTCCCTCCTTTTATGTCAGATCCACGGTTACCAAAGTGATTCATTTTCTTATTTATATCAACATTTACATGTCGACAGTTTTTGACATCAACCACGGCCCGATGATTCTCGCAGAAGCTACCTTATGCAAGTCATGTTCGCAACATTCATTTTTGCATGTCAAGTACGGTCTCTTATAACACAGAAGACTTAATCTGAAATTGGAGAAATCGTGTTTCGCCAACAAGTGGGGAAAAGACAAAAGTAACAACAAAACTATGGATCACTACCCTAGGAGGGTACACTTTTGGTGGTAAAATTCAGCCCAATGTTTTCCTGTCTAGTTCAAAGGATATGAATTTAATAAAAAGAAAATGTTCGCGTGTTATTTGCCTCTTACATGGGGAAAGACCCCGGTTACTTGACTGTTATAGAAGGAGCAGGATCAATTTTGATACAAGAAATATCACAAAGAATACAGTTCTACCTTGCATGACAATCACGAGCTAGTAAAATGTACGTGAAATTTCATAAGTTAAATGACTTCTCAGTATTTCCGAGGTTTCGTTGATATTTGAAATCGTAAAATAAAATTGTGGCCATTTTAAGTGGAAACAATGACAGCGGTGGGGCATCACTGAAAAAAACACAACAAATTTTAGAGCATTTTCCCATTACTGGGGTTTGTCTGGGTAGGGAGAGGGGAGTGGGAGGGGTCTTGCAGGACAGAAGAATAAAGACCGCTGGTCCAGAACAATTGTCGCGAGATGTTCGGGTATGCGTTTTTATTTTACTCTCCCACCGCCCCGACCCCTGACAATAAAACAATTTGACCCTAACGGGTTTCGAATCCGCTTTCTGAAAATTTGGAGTACGAGTTATCAATTCGGTCACAAGCTCTCCGATGTGGGGAGCTGATGGGAAAAGTTAATCGGTAAATAAAAGACGTATTTGTTAAATCCGGTCAGGTCGATCTCTTTGGCCCATTTATATATGCTTCCTGCTTACAGAATTTCTCCACAAAAAAAATGAAATAAAAAAAAAACAATATCGCCCAACGTGGGGCTCGAACCCACGACCCTGAGATTAAGAGTCTCATGCTCTACCGACTGAGCTAGCCAGGCATAGTTCAGAAAGCAAAGTGTATAAATGTCAATTACAGCTTCTCGAATTTTCACGAGGGTAAAGTGACTACCTGCTCAGTTTTTGTAGGACGCCATCATCAGGGTCATTGTGATTTCTAATATTCATCAATCCTCTATCGTGGTCGACACATGGGTTTGGTTTTTTTTTGGTAGCGTTTATTGGAGGCTCATGTGTTTACTCGATCTTTCTGTCTTACCACGTGGCCAAAACCACTGTATCTGTGTTTCTTTATGTATTCTATGGCGGAAATTATTCCTAACTTTTTTTCTCAGTTCATCATTTTTTTATCTTTTGTTTCAGACGTTTACATATCATGCGTCTAGCACATTTCATCGCGGTAGTGGTTACTTTTTTTTTTATTGTTCTTGAGTATTATGAAATAAAAACTCATACCCGGACACCTCATGGCGTCTGCGCTGGACAAGCGAGTTTTATTATCAGGTCCATAGTCTTTCAGCCCCCCCCCCCCCCCTTACGCCAAAATGCAGACTCATGTAAAGGGGAAATGCCGTAAAGATAAGGCTCTTAAGTCTCGAGTCCATGTCTGCCTTAGAAGCTCAACTTCGGAATGAAGATTGTGTGCACGTTTTACCTCTTGTGTTATTTCCTTTTGATTATTTGCTTATTTGGTTATGGAAGGCCCCGGTATCACTGCAAACGAATTAAAATCCATAATTGCTCAACCGCCCGTGCCAGCGTAATCATCTGAATCTCATCTCTCAAACAAAGAAAGGTAACTGTAGTCCCCATCATAGCAGTCTCAGCACACGCCAAAAGACATAAGACGAAACCGCGCAGAAAGTGAACACAGCCAACTGTTCCCTGTCATACAATATCATCATTCATCGAAAGCAATTGGAAGATCGAAACATGATCAAAACAAATGAGACACAGCTCACGGTGTGCAAGGAGTACTTAACTCAGTATCTCCTGCAACAAGTCGGACTTGGAATATGAGGAAACTGCAACAAGGAACACTTTTCATGCATAGCTTTTAATTGTTTCCGCCGCTTATCCACCATATATCAGGAGTTCACGTCCTCTTGAAAATGATGATCGTCATATTTTTTAAAATTTAGAGCGCTTGATGATGTTTGACCATCGATGTTGACTCCAATTCCGAACATATAGACACACAGTTAGTCGTCAGATTATCCCCGTCGCACATCAAACAACCGACCGTAAGATTAGCGTACGGCCGGTCTAGAGTAAGGGATATACGATGAACCATTATGATGACGCAGCACACAAAAAAGTCGTACATACAATTTCGCTCCCTATCGATTTCTGACTACTCTAGTAAAAGCAGCCTAAGACGAACAAAACACTGTGCAAATTCCGTAAAGAGATAACACTGCGGCTGACGAAGTAGTTTACATTGATAAGTAGCATGGAAATAACTTGCGTCAAGGAATTCCAACAACGGCCATGAACAGCACCAATGTGACTTAAAGCGCAGATCAAGTCTAGACGTTGAAAGATCACATTCACAACACTTGATTTGTCAAAAAGGGACTGTTGCTGGCGTACAACATCGCTTTAGCGGCGCAGATGTAACAAGAAGGTCATCACTTTTACTTTAACGCAGAAAAGTACAACGGAGAACCGAAATTAATCAGATTCTGAACGCATTTACTGCAGCGAACAAGAGAACGTGACCTAGATCCCACCATCTTTACAACGGAAGTCCAATGTTATTTTCTTGTTGGACACCAATGGTGATATTTGTCCGATGATTTGATAAGCTTTGAAGTCCGCTTCGTTATGTCTATCTTGTCCTGTTTCCCTCCTTTTATGTCAGATCCACGGTTACCAAAGTGATTCATTTTCTTATTTATATCAACATTTACATGTCGACAGTTTTTGACATCAACCACGGCCCGATGATTCTCGCAGAAGCTACCTTATGCAAGTCATGTTCGCAACATTCATTTTTGCATGTCAAGTACGGTCTCTTATAACACAGAAGACTTAATCTGAAATTGGAGAAATCGTGTTTCGCCAACAAGTGGGGAAAAGACAAAAGTAACAACAAAACTATGGATCACTACCCTAGGAGGGTACACTTTTGGTGGTAAAATTCAGCCCAATGTTTTCCTGTCTAGTTCAAAGGATATGAATTTAATAAAAAGAAAATGTTCGCGTGTTATTTGCCTCTTACATGGGGAAAGACCCCGGTTACTTGACTGTTATAGAAGGAGCAGGATCAATTTTGATACAAGAAATATCACAAAGAATACAGTTCTACCTTGCATGACAATCACGAGCTAGTAAAATGTACGTGAAATTTCATAAGTTAAATGACTTCTCAGTATTTCCGAGGTTTCGTTGATATTTGAAATCGTAAAATAAAATTGTGGCCATTTTAAGTGGAAACAATGACAGCGGTGGGGCATCACTGAAAAAAACACAACAAATTTTAGAGCATTTTCCCATTACTGGGGTTTGTCTGGGTAGGGAGAGGGGAGTGGGAGGGGTCTTGCAGGACAGAAGAATAAAGACCGCTGGTCCAGAACAATTGTCGCGAGATGTTCGGGTATGCGTTTTTATTTTACTCTCCCACCGCCCCGACCCCTGACAATAAAACAATTTGACCCTAACGGGTTTCGAATCCGCTTTCTGAAAATTTGGAGTACGAGTTATCAATTCGGTCACAAGCTCTCCGATGTGGGGAGCTGATGGGAAAAGTTAATCGGTAAATAAAAGACGTATTTGTTAAATCCGGTCAGGTCGATCTCTTTGGCCCATTTATATATGCTTCCTGCTTACAGAATTTCTCCACAAAAAAAATGAAATAAAAAAAAAACAATATCGCCCAACGTGGGGCTCGAACCCACGACCCTGAGATTAAGAGTCTCATGCTCTACCGACTGAGCTAGCCAGGCATAGTTCAGAAAGCAAAGTGTATAAATGTCAATTACAGCTTCTCGAATTTTCACGAGGGTAAAGTGACTACCTGCTCAGTTTTTGTAGGACGCCATCATCAGGGTCATTGTGATTTCTAATATTCATCAATCCTCTATCGTGGTCGACACATGGGTTTGTTTTTTTTTGGTAGCGTTTATTGGAGGCTCATGTGTTTACTCGATCTTTCTGTCTTACCACGTGGCCAAAACCACTGTATCTGTGTTTCTTTATGTATTCTATGGCGGAAATTATTCCTAACTTTTTTTCTCAGTTCATCATTTTTTTATCTTTTGTTTCAGACGTTTACATATCATGCGTCTAGCACATTTCATCGCGGTAGTGGTTACTTTTTTTTTTTATTGTTCTTGAGTATTATGAAATAAAAACTCATACCCGGACACCTCATGGCGTCTGCGCTGGACAAGCGAGTTTTATTATCAGGTCCATAGTCTTTCAGCCCCCCCCCCCCTTACGCCAAAATGCAGACTCATGTAAAGGGGAAATGCCGTAAAGATAAGGCTCTTAAGTCTCGAGTCCATGTCTGCCTTAGAAGCTCAACTTCGGAATGAAGATTGTGTGCACGTTTTACCTCTTGTGTTATTTCCTTTTGATTATTTGCTTATTTGGTTATGGAAGGCCCCGGTATCACTGCAAACGAATTAAAATCCATAATTGCTCAACCGCCCGTGCCAGCGTAATCATCTGAATCTCATCTCTCAAACAAAGAAAGGTAACTGTAGTCCCCATCATAGCAGTCTCAGCACACGCCAAAAGACATAAGACGAAACCGCGCAGAAAGTGAACACAGCCAACTGTTCCCTGTCATACAATATCATCATTCATCGAAAGCAATTGGAAGATCGAAACATGATCAAAACAAATGAGACACAGCTCACGGTGTGCAAGGAGTACTTAACTCAGTATCTCCTGCAACAAGTCGGACTTGGAATATGAGGAAACTGCAACAAGGAACACTTTTCATGCATAGCTTTTAATTGTTTCCGCCGCTTATCCACCATATATCAGGAGTTCACGTCCTCTTGAAAATGATGATCGTCATATTTTTAAAAATTTAGAGCGCTTGATGATGTTTGACCATCGATGTTGACTCCAATTCCGAACATATAGACACACAGTTAGTCGTCAGATTATCCCCGTCGCACATCAAACAACCGACCGTAAGATTAGCGTACGGCCGGTCTAGAGTTAAGGGATATACGATGAACCATTATGATGACGCAGCACACAAAAAAGTCGTACATACAATTTCGCTCCCTATCGATTTCTGACTACTCTAGTAAAAGCAGCCTAAGACGAACAAAACACTGTGCAAATTCCGTAAAGAGATAACACTGCGGCTGACGAAGTAGTTTACATTGATAAGTAGCATGGAAATAACTTGCGTCAAGGAATTCCAACAACGGCCATGAACAGCACCAATGTGACTTAAAGCGCAGATCAAGTCTAGACGTTGAAAGATCACATTCACAACACTTGATTTGTCAAAAAGGGACTGTTGCTGGCGTACAACATCGCTTTAGCGGCGCAGATGTAACAAGAAGGTCATCACTTTTACTTTAACGCAGAAAAGTACAACGGAGAACCGAAATTAATCAGATTCTGAACGCATTTACTGCAGCGAACAAGAGAACGTGACCTAGATCCCACCATCTTTACAACGGAAGTCCAATGTTATTTTCTTGTTGGACACCAATGGTGATATTTGTCCGATGATTTGATAAGCTTTGAAGTCCGCTTCGTTATGTCTATCTTGTCCTGTTTCCCTCCTTTTATGTCAGATCCACGGTTACCAAAGTGATTCATTTTCTTATTTATATCAACATTTACATGTCGACAGTTTTTGACATCAACCACGGCCCGATGATTCTCGCAGAAGCTACCTTATGCAAGTCATGTTCGCAACATTCATTTTTGCATGTCAAGTACGGTCTCTTATAACACAGAAGAATTAATCTGAAATTGGAGAAATCGTGTTTCGCCAACAAGTGGGGAAAAGACAAAAGTAACAACAAAACTATGGATCGCTACCCTAGGAGGGTACACTTTTGGTGGTAAAATTCAGCCCAATGTTTTCCTGTCTAGTTCAAAGGATATGAATTTAATAAAAAGAAAATGTTCGCGTGTTATTTGCCTCTTACATGGGGAAAGACCCAGGTTACTTGACTGTTATAGAAGGAGCAGGATCAATTTTGATACAAGAAATATCACAAAGAATACAGTTCTACCTTGCGTGACAATCACGAGCTATAGTCCGTTCAGAAATTCATAACCACACTTGAATTAGCTTTACGTGATAACCGTTTGTTATTTTGCTTTCAACTTTTGCATGTAATCTTATAATATTGATGTCGTTATAGAAATATTTTTTGCTCTGAGAAATTTGATCTAGTTTAAAAGTTTTCTTCTTTAGGCTATATTAAATTCACCCTGTTCGAATTTGACACCATTTTAGGATATATACATTAATTTGTTGCGGTCGTTCACGTAAAATAGTTTGGCTATTGCAGAAACAATAAGTTCAGAAAAATCCCGTGCACAAAACTGAATTGTTATTGAACGACATGACGCACCACGGCCTGGGCATTAATTACCTAAGTGAAGGCGTATCTTTATTAATTTTGTGAAGACTCAGTAGACAATTTGTTGACTTTAAATACCAACATTTATATCTAAATTACAATGAGTTTGAAATGCAAATTTATAACTATGCAAAAGGTTACTGTTTTACTATATAAGCACTTCCTTAGGGAATTCAAGATGGGACAAAGTGCCTACTGCATCAAATACAAAAGAGCAAATTAGGACATGGCTTGCGAATGAAAATGTCAAATTTGACGACACATATTTAAAACCCGAATTGTTACAACTTGTGAAGAATACGAATAAGAAAATGGTGTACCATGTTGACAAAATCATTGAGAAATACGGCCACACTAATTGTAACCAATTGAATTCATGTTTGCAAATACACATAACGAACAACACCCACAATTAAGCACTATGTAGATACGCTTCTATAGTCCGTTCAGATTCGTTTGCCTAGACATTAATTTATTTTTTTCAAAAACTTATTGTTCATTTGCATTGATCTTTTGAAGTTAGGTTTAGAATACTAATGTCGCTATAAAAATATTTTTTTATCAAAGAAATGTGATCCAGTTTCAAAGATGCCTTATTTAACCTATATTAAAAAAAAGTTAATCGATATTATAAACACCGGCGGGATTATGTAGATGCTTACATCTCACAGCTGATTCTTTAACATATAGGCATGACCTTCACGGCTGAATGCGCACCGTCCTAAAATAGTTATGTTTCCACTATAAATTTTTATAAAGAAATGTTACATATGAAATTTCCCGTTTAGCACAAAATGACATTTTAGCCGAAACCGGAAATTATGTGACGTCAAAATCACGGCCGTAGACTCGAGTTCGAGTCATAATTCAGAGGCAAATCTCAATATTTACAGAAAGGAGGCGGCACTATCCATATTATCTTCTGCAAGTCTATGTGAGAATGAATAAAGGCAAAATATTTTACTGAGCATAACATTGCTATAAAGATTTATCAATACTTCTGCAGAGAGCGTAAAAAGGGACATCTTTATTGTTCTTTATCAAACCCTGAGAAGAGAACAATGCATATTTTAGGTTTGTGTAAACGTTCATTTGATCGAATAGTTAAAGGAAGCGGATATTTATTGCCAACAAATGCAAGAAAGCAAGGAAGGAAAGAAACGTTAGACAGTTTTGATAAGGACCTAGTAAAAAGAGAAATCTGTCGAATGTTTGATATAAACGAAGAAGTGACACTTAGAAAGTTGAAGCTTTGGCTGAAAACTAACAACGACATTGAAATATCAAAAACTTCATTATGGAAAATATTAAGAAGTGCAGGCTTCACCTTTAGAAAGTATGCTGGTGGAAAAAACATTATTTGTGAGAAGCCACATCTAGTAGCTCTTAGAAGCAAGTATTTACGTGAAGTGAAGGAAATGCGCGAAAATGATTATGATATTGTTTATTTAGATGAAACTTGGATCAACGCTCATCATACAAATGAAAAGGAATGGCAGTTAGCAGATGGAAGTATTAAAAGATCAGTACCAAGCAGTAAAGGGCAACGTTTGATAGTTGCACATGCAGGTAGCAGACATAATGGGTTGTTGCAGAATGCTCATCTCGTTTTCATTTCAAAATCCATAGACAATAGAGACTACCACTCCGAAATGAATGGGCACATATTTAAAGACTGGATCGAGAAAAGTATCCTTCCAATATTAGATCGACCTTCTTGTCTGATAATGGACAATGCTTCATACCATAACGTAGTTAACGTAGAAGATAGAATCCCAACATCATCAAGTACAAAAGATGCAATCAAAACGTGGCTCATAAAAGAACACATACAAGTTAACGACAGCTACTTGAAACCCGAATTGCTTAGCCTTGTAAAACAGACACAACGTACAAAGATATTTAAAATAGACAAGTTAATTCAAGAACATGGCCATAGATGTTTGAGACTACCTCCATATCATGCACACTTAAATCCTATAGAACTAGTTTGGGCAAAAGTTAAAGGACACGTAGCATATACAAATAAAACTTTCAAATTATGCGATGTTGAGACACTTACAAATCAGGCTCTATCAAATATAAATAAAGACTACTGGGTAAAATGTGAGGATCATGTGTTACGACAAGAAGAGGAATATTGGAAAAAGGATGGTTTGTTGTTTGTTCAGCCGAAAGCAGTAATCGACCTATTTGACTCGTCTGATTCTGAATGATCATTACTCTGATTAAGTCTACAGATAAATAGTTTGATTTGCAAAATTTCCTAGTTGATTTGTTAAACAGTTTATTGTTCAAGACCACCCAAGCAATCAAAAATATGTTATAAGCAAACCAACAACCATTACTTTGAATGGAAGCCTGCTTGAGTCAGTACAGAAGTTCAGCTATCTTGGATCCACTATTACAGCCACACTTTCCTTAGATGAGGAACTAAATGTACGTATTTGAAAGGCAGCGACAACATTTGGGAAACTCACACCAAGAGCATGGAACTATATCAAATTGACTCTACGAACAAAAGTTCTATATATAATTTAAAATTTGTATACTTGCCACCAAGTAAAATTTTATGGACACGCCTATGGGTCATCGTTGCACTAGATTACTGTAAAACATTTTGATTAGGGTCAAAATAATAGTTACATGGGCAAAGATCAAAGGAATTCGCCGCTTTAAGAAAACCGTTATAGCTAGACATCGAGTAACACATATGTTCTCGTGACATGGACATTTTAACACCGTATGCCAAAAATCATGTGAAATCATCAAGAACTTTTTGAATTATAAATCATAACATCTCGGCAAACGATTCTGAACGGACTATAGTAAAATGTACGTGAAATTTCATAAGTTAAATGACTTCTAGGTATTTCCAAGGTTTTGTTGATATTTGAAATCGTAAAATATAATTATGGCCATTTTAAGTGGAAACAATGACAGCGGTGGTGCATCACTGAAAAAAAAAAAAAACAAATTTTAGAGCATTTTCCTATTACTGTGGTTTGCCTGGATAGGGAGAGGGGAGTGGGAGGGGTCTTGCAGGACAGAAGAATAAAGACCACTGGTCCAGAACAATTGTCGCGAGATGTTCGGGTATCAGTTTTTATTTCACTCACCCATCGCCCCGACCCCTGACAGTAAAACAATTTGACCCTAACGGGTTTCGAATCCGCTTTCTGAAAATGTGGAGTACGAGTTATCAATTAGGCAACAAGCTCTCCGATGTGGGGAGATGATGGGCAAAGTTAATCGGTAAATAAAACACGTATTTGCTAAATCCGGTCGTGTCGATCTCTTTGCCCATTTATATATGCTTCCTGCTTACAGAATTTCTCCACAGAAAATGAAATTAAAAAAAAAAAAAAACAATATCGCCCAACGTGGGGCTCGAACCCACGACCCTGAGATTAAGAGTCTCATGCTCTACCGACTGAGCTAGCCAGGCATAGTTTAAAATGCTAAGTGTATAAATGTCAATTACAGCTTCTCGATCTTCACGAGGGTAGAGATGACTACCTGCTCAGTTTTTATAGGACGCCATCATCAGATTCATTGTGATTTCTAATATTCATCAATCCTCTATCGTGGTCGACACATGGGTTTGTTTTTTTTTTGGTAGCGTTTATTGGAGGCTCATGTGTTTACTCGATCTTTCTGTCTTACCACGTGGCCAAAACCATTGTATATACATGTATATGTGTTTCTTTATGTATTCTATGGCGGAAATTATTCTTTACTTTTTTTTTCAGTTCATCATTTTTTTATCTTTTGTTTCAGACGTTTACATATCATGCGTCTAGCACATTTCATCGCGGTAGTGGTTACTTTTTAATTGTTCTTGAGTATTATGAAATAAAAACTCATACCCGGACACCTCGGGGCGTCTGCGCTGGACAAGCGAGTTTTATTCTCAGGTCCATATTCTTTCAGCCCCCCCCCCCCCCCCCCGCCAAAGCAGACTCATGTAAAGGGAAAATGCCGTAAAGATAAGGCTCTTAAGTCTCGAGTCTGCCTTAGAAGCTCAACTTCGGAATGAAGATTGTGTGCACGTTTTACCTCTTGTGTTATTTCCTTTTGATTATTTGGTTATGGAAGGCCCCGGTATCACTGCAAACGAATTAAAATCCATAATTGCTCAACCGCCCGTGCCAGCGTAATCATCTGAATCTCATCTCTCAAACAAAGAAAGGTAACTGTAGTCCCCATCATAGCAGTCTCAGCACACGCCAAAAGACATAAGACGAAACCGCGCAGAAAGTGAACACAGCCAACTGTTCCCTGTCATACAATATCATCATTCATCGAAAGCAATTGGAAGATCGAAACATGATCAAAACAAATGAGACACAGCTCACGGTGTGCAAGGAGTACTTAACTCAGTATCTCCTGCAACAAGTCGGACTTGGAATATGAGGAAACTGCAACAAGGAACACTTTTCATGCATAGCTTTTAATTGTTTCCGCCGCTTATCCACCATATATCAGGAGTTCACGTCCTCTTGAAAATGATGATCGTCATATTTTTTAAAAATGTAGAGCGCTTGATGATGTTTGACCATCGATGTTGACTCCAATTCCGAACATATAGACACACAGTTAGTCGTCAGATTATCCCCGTCGCACATCAAACAACCGACCGTAAGATTAGCGTACGGCCGGTCTAGAGTTAAGGGATATACGATGAACCATTATGATGACGCAGCACACAAAAAAGTCGTACATACAATTTCGCTCCCTATCGATTTCTGACTACTCTAGTAAAAGCAGCCTAAGACGAACAAAACACTGTGCAAATTCCGTAAAGAGATAACACTGCGGCTGACGAAGTAGTTTACATTGATAAGTAGCATGGAAATAACTTGCGTCAAGGAATTCCAACAACGGCCATGAACAGCACCAATGTGACTTAAAGCGCAGATCAAGTCTAGACGTTGAAAGATCACATTCACAACACTTGATTTGTCAAAAAGGGACTGTTGCTGGCGTACAACATCGCTTTAGCGGCGCAGATGTAACAAGAAGGTCATCACTTTTACTTTAACGCAGAAAAGTACAACGGAGAACCGAAATTAATCAGATTCTGAACGCATTTACTGCAGCGAACAAGAGAACGTGACCTAGATCCCACCATCTTTACAACGGAAGTCCAATGTTATTTTCTTGTTGGACACCAATGGTGATATTTGTCCGATGATTTGATAAGCTTTGAAGTCCGCTTCGTTATGTCTATCTTGTCCTGTTTCCCTCCTTTTATGTCAGATCCACGGTTACCAAAGTGATTCATTTTCTTATTTATATCAACATTTACATGTCGACAGTTTTTGACATCAACCACGGCCCGATGATTCTCGCAGAAGCTACCTTATGCAAGTCATGTTCGCAACATTCATTTTTGCATGTCAAGTACGGTCTCTTATAACACAGAAGACTTAATCTGAAATTGGAGAAATCGTGTTTCGCCAACAAGTGGGGAAAAGACAAAAGTAACAACAAAACTATGGATCACTACCCTATGAGGGTACACTTTTGGTGGTAAAATTCAGCCCAATGTTTTCCTGTCTAGTTCAAAGGATATGAATTTAATAAAAAGAAAATGTTCGCGTGTTATTTGCCTCTTACATGGGGAAAGACCCCGGTTACTTGACTGTTATAGAAGGAGCAGGATCAATTTTGATACAAGAAATATCACAAAGAATACAGTTCTACCTTGCATGACAATCACGAGCTAGTAAAATGTACGTGAAATTTCATAAGTTAAATGACTTCTCAGTATTTCCGAGGTTTCGTTGATATTTGAAATCGTAAAATAAAATTGTGGCCATTTTAAGTGGAAACAATGACAGCGGTGGGGCATCACTGAAAAAAACACAACAAATTTTAGAGCATTTTCCCATTACTGGGGTTTGTCTGGGTAGGGAGAGGGGAGTGGGAGGGGTCTTGCAGGACAGAAGAATAAAGACCGCTGGTCCAGAACAATTGTCGCGAGATGTTCGGGTATGCGTTTTTATTTTACTCTCCCACCGCCCCGACCCCTGACAATAAAACAATTTGACCCTAACGGGTTTCGAATCCGCTTTCTGAAAATTTGGAGTACGAGTTATCAATTCGGTCACAAGCTCTCCGATGTGGGGAGCTGATGGGAAAAGTTAATCGGTAAATAAAAGACGTATTTGTTAAATCCGGTCAGGTCGATCTCTTTGGCCCATTTATATATGCTTCCTGCTTACAGAATTTCTCCACAAAAAAAATGAAATAAAAAAAAAACAATATCGCCCAACGTGGGGCTCGAACCCACGACCCTGAGATTAAGAGTCTCATGCTCTACCGACTGAGCTAGCCAGGCATAGTTCAGAAAGCAAAGTGTATAAATGTCAATTACAGCTTCTCGAATTTTCACGAGGGTAAAGTGACTACCTGCTCAGTTTTTGTAGGACGCCATCATCAGGGTCATTGTGATTTCTAATATTCATCAATCCTCTATCGTGGTCGACACATGGGTTTGGTTTTTTTTTGGTAGCGTTTATTGGAGGCTCATGTGTTTACTCGATCTTTCTGTCTTACCACGTGGCCAAAACCACTGTATCTGTGTTTCTTTATGTATTCTATGGCGGAAATTATTCCTAACTTTTTTTCTCAGTTCATCATTTTTTTATCTTTTGTTTCAGACGTTTACATATCATGCGTCTAGCACATTTCATCGCGGTAGTGGTTACTTTTTTTTTTTATTGTTCTTGAGTATTATGAAATAAAAACTCATACCCGGACACCTCATGGCGTCTGCGCTGGACAAGCGAGTTTTATTATCAGGTCCATAGTCTTTCAGCCCCCCCCCCCCCCTTACGCCAAAATGCAGACTCATGTAAAGGGGAAATGCCGTAAAGATAAGGCTCTTAAGTCTCGAGTCCATGTCTGCCTTAGAAGCTCAACTTCGGAATGAAGATTGTGTGCACGTTTTACCTCTTGTGTTATTTCCTTTTGATTATTTGCTTATTTGGTTATGGAAGGCCCCGGTATCACTGCAAACGAATTAAAATCCATAATTGCTCAACCGCCCGTGCCAGCGTAATCATCTGAATCTCATCTCTCAAACAAAGAAAGGTAACTGTAGTCCCCATCATAGCAGTCTCAGCACACGCCAAAAGACATAAGACGAAACCGCGCAGAAAGTGAACACAGCCAACTGTTCCCTGTCATACAATATCATCATTCATCGAAAGCAATTGGAAGATCGAAACATGATCAAAACAAATGAGACACAGCTCACGGTGTGCAAGGAGTACTTAACTCAGTATCTCCTGCAACAAGTCGGACTTGGAATATGAGGAAACTGCAACAAGGAACACTTTTCATGCATAGCTTTTAATTGTTTCCGCCGCTTATCCACCATATATCAGGAGTTCACGTCCTCTTGAAAATGATGATCGTCATATTTTTTAAAAATTTAGAGCGCTTGATGATGTTTGACCATCGATGTTGACTCCAATTCCGAACATATAGACACACAGTTAGTCGTCAGATTATCCCCGTCGCACATCAAACAACCGACCGTAAGATTAGCGTACGGCCGGTCTAGAGTTAAGGGATATACGATGAACCATTATGATGACGCAGCACACAAAAAAGTCGTACATACAATTTCGCTCCCTATCGATTTCTGACTACTCTAGTAAAAGCAGCCTAAGACGAACAAAACACTGTGCAAATTCCGTAAAGAGATAACACTGCGGCTGACGAAGTAGTTTACATTGATAAGTAGCATGGAAATAACTTGCGTCAAGGAATTCCAACAACGGCCATGAACAGCACCAATGTGACTTAAAGCGCAGATCAAGTCTAGACGTTGAAAGATCACATTCACAACACTTGATTTGTCAAAAAGGGACTGTTGCTGGCGTACAACATCGCTTTAGCGGCGCAGATGTAACAAGAAGGTCATCACTTTTACTTTAACGCAGAAAAGTACAACGGAGAACCGAAATTAATCAGATTCTGAACGCATTTACTGCAGCGAACAAGAGAACGTGACCTAGATCCCACCATCTTTACAACGGAAGTCCAATGTTATTTTCTTGTTGGACACCAATGGTGATATTTGTCCGATGATTTGATAAGCTTTGAAGTCCGCTTCGTTATGTCTATCTTGTCCTGTTTCCCTCCTTTTATGTCAGATCCACGGTTACCAAAGTGATTCATTTTCTTATTTATATCAACATTTACATGTCGACAGTTTTTGACATCAACCACGGCCCGATGATTCTCGCAGAAGCTACCTTATGCAAGTCATGTTCGCAACATTCATTTTTGCATGTCAAGTACGGTCTCTTATAACACAGAAGACTTAATCTGAAATTGGAGAAATCGTGTTTCGCCAACAAGTGGGGAAAAGACAAAAGTAACAACAAAACTATGGATCACTACCCTAGGAGGGTACACTTTTGGTGGTAAAATTCAGCCCAATGTTTTCCTGTCTAGTTCAAAGGATATGAATTTAATAAAAAGAAAATGTTCGCGTGTTATTTGCCTCTTACATGGGGAAAGACCCCGGTTACTTGACTGTTATAGAAGGAGCAGGATCAATTTTGATACAAGAAATATCACAAAGAATACAGTTCTACCTTGCATGACAATCACGAGCTAGTAAAATGTACGTGAAATTTCATAAGTTAAATGACTTCTCAGTATTTCCGAGGTTTCGTTGATATTTGAAATCGTAAAATAAAATTGTGGCCATTTTAAGTGGAAACAATGACAGCGGTGGGGCATCACTGAAAAAAACACAACAAATTTTAGAGCATTTTCCCATTACTGGGGTTTGTCTGGGTAGGGAGAGGGGAGTGGGAGGGGTCTTGCAGGACAGAAGAATAAAGACCGCTGGTCCAGAACAATTGTCGCGAGATGTTCGGGTATGCGTTTTTATTTTACTCTCCCACCGCCCCGACCCCTGACAATAAAACAATTTGACCCTAACGGGTTTCGAATCCGCTTTCTGAAAGTTTGGAGTACGAGTTATCAATTCGGTCACAAGCTCTCCGATGTGGGGAGCTGATGGGAAAAGTTAATCGGTAAATAAAAGACGTATTTGTTAAATCCGGTCAGGTCGATCTCTTTGGCCCATTTATATATGCTTCCTGCTTACAGAATTTCTCCACAAAAAAAATGAAATAAAAAAAAAAACAATATCGCCCAACGTGGGGCTCGAACCCACGACCCTGAGATTAAGAGTCTCATGCTCTACCGACTGAGCTAGCCAGGCATAGTTCAGAAAGCAAAGTGTATAAATGTCAATTACAGCTTCTCGAATTTTCACGAGGGTAAAGTGACTACCTGCTCAGTTTTTGTAGGACGCCATCATCAGGGTCATTGTGATTTCTAATATTCATCAATCCTCTATCGTGGTCGACACATGGGTTTGGTTTTTTTTTGGTAGCGTTTATTGGAGGCTCATGTGTTTACTCGATCTTTCTGTCTTACCACGTGGCCAAAACCACTGTATCTGTGTTTCTTTATGTATTCTATGGCGGAAATTATTCCTAACTTTTTTTCTCAGTTCATCATTTTTTTATCTTTTGTTTCAGACGTTTACATATCATGCGTCTAGCACATTTCATCGCGGTAGTGGTTACTTTTTTTTTTTATTGTTCTTGAGTATTATGAAATAAAAACTCATACCCGGACACCTCATGGCGTCTGCGCTGGACAAGCGAGTTTTATTATCAGGTCCATAGTCTTTCAGCCCCCCCCCCCCCCTTACGCCAAAATGCAGACTCATGTAAAGGGGAAATGCCGTAAAGATAAGGCTCTTAAGTCTCGAGTCCATGTCTGCCTTAGAAGCTCAACTTCGGAATGAAGATTGTGTGCACGTTTTACCTCTTGTGTTATTTCCTTTTGATTATTTGCTTATTTGGTTATGGAAGGCCCCGGTATCACTGCAAACGAATTAAAATCCATAATTGCTCAACCGCCCGTGCCAGCGTAATCATCTGAATCTCATCTCTCAAACAAAGAAAGGTAACTGTAGTCCCCATCATAGCAGTCTCAGCACACGCCAAAAGACATAAGACGAAACCGCGCAGAAAGTGAACACAGCCAACTGTTCCCTGTCATACAATATCATCATTCATCGAAAGCAATTGGAAGATCGAAACATGATCAAAACAAATGAGACACAGCTCACGGTGTGCAAGGAGTACTTAACTCAGTATCTCCTGCAACAAGTCGGACTTGGAATATGAGGAAACTGCAACAAGGAACACTTTTCATGCATAGCTTTTAATTGTTTCCGCCGCTTATCCACCATATATCAGGAGTTCACGTCCTCTTGAAAATGATGATCGTCATATTTTTTAAAAATTTAGAGCGCTTGATGATGTTTGACCATCGATGTTGACTCCAATTCCGAACATATAGACACACAGTTAGTCGTCAGATTATCCCCGTCGCACATCAAACAACCGACCGTAAGATTAGCGTACGGCCGGTCTAGAGTTAAGGGATATACGATGAACCATTATGATGACGCAGCACACAAAAAAGTCGTACATACAATTTCGCTCCCTATCGATTTCTGACTACTCTAGTAAAAGCAGCCTAAGACGAACAAAACACTGTGCAAATTCCGTAAAGAGATAACACTGCGGCTGACGAAGTAGTTTACATTGATAAGTAGCATGGAAATAACTTGCGTCAAGGAATTCCAACAACGGCCATGAACAGCACCAATGTGACTTAAAGCGCAGATCAAGTCTAGACGTTGAAAGATCACATTCACAACACTTGATTTGTCAAAAAGGGACTGTTGCTGGCGTACAACATCGCTTTAGCGGCGCAGATGTAACAAGAAGGTCATCACTTTTACTTTAACGCAGAAAAGTACAACGGAGAACCGAAATTAATCAGATTCTGAACGCATTTACTGCAGCGAACAAGAGAACGTGACCTAGATCCCACCATCTTTACAACGGAAGTCCAATGTTATTTTCTTGTTGGACACCAATGGTGATATTTGTCCGATGATTTGATAAGCTTTGAAGTCCGCTTCGTTATGTCTATCTTGTCCTGTTTCCCTCCTTTTATGTCAGATCCACGGTTACCAAAGTGATTCATTTTCTTATTTATATCAACATTTACATGTCGACAGTTTTTGACATCAACCACGGCCCGATGATTCTCGCAGAAGCTACCTTATGCAAGTCATGTTCGCAACATTCATTTTTGCATGTCAAGTACGGTCTCTTATAACACAGAAGACTTAATCTGAAATTGGAGAAATCGTGTTTCGCCAACAAGTGGGGAAAAGACAAAAGTAACAACAAAACTATGGATCACTACCCTAGGAGGGTACACTTTTGGTGGTAAAATTCAGCCCAATGTTTTCCTGTCTAGTTCAAAGGATATGAATTTAATAAAAAGAAAATGTTCGCGTGTTATTTGCCTCTTACATGGGGAAAGACCCCGGTTACTTGACTGTTATAGAAGGAGCAGGATCAATTTTGATACAAGAAATATCACAAAGAATACAGTTCTACCTTGCATGACAATCACGAGCTAGTAAAATGTACGTGAAATTTCATAAGTTAAATGACTTCTCAGTATTTCCGAGGTTTCGTTGATATTTGAAATCGTAAAATAAAATTGTGGCCATTTTAAGTGGAAACAATGACAGCGGTGGGGCATCACTGAAAAAAACACAACAAATTTTAGAGCATTTTCCCATTACTGGGGTTTGTCTGGGTAGGGAGAGGGGAGTGGGAGGGGTCTTGCAGGACAGAAGAATAAAGACCGCTGGTCCAGAACAATTGTCGCGAGATGTTCGGGTATGCGTTTTTATTTTACTCTCCCACCGCCCCGACCCCTGACAATAAAACAATTTGACCCTAACGGGTTTCGAATCCGCTTTCTGAAAATTTGGAGTACGAGTTATCAATTCGGTCACAAGCTCTCCGATGTGGGGAGCTGATGGGAAAAGTTAATCGGTAAATAAAAGACGTATTTGTTAAATCCGGTCAGGTCGATCTCTTTGGCCCATTTATATATGCTTCCTGCTTACAGAATTTCTCCACAAAAAAAATGAAATAAAAAAAAAACAATATCGCCCAACGTGGGGCTCGAACCCACGACCCTGAGATTAAGAGTCTCATGCTCTACCGACTGAGCTAGCCAGGCATAGTTCAGAAAGCAAAGTGTATAAATGTCAATTACAGCTTCTCGAATTTTCACGAGGGTAAAGTGACTACCTGCTCAGTTTTTGTAGGACGCCATCATCAGGGTCATTGTGATTTCTAATATTCATCAATCCTCTATCGTGGTCGACACATGGGTTTGGTTTTTTTTTGGTAGCGTTTATTGGAGGCTCATGTGTTTACTCGATCTTTCTGTCTTACCACGTGGCCAAAACCACTGTATCTGTGTTTCTTTATGTATTCTATGGCGGAAATTATTCCTAACTTTTTTTCTCAGTTCATCATTTTTTTATCTTTTGTTTCAGACGTTTACATATCATGCGTCTAGCACATTTCATCGCGGTAGTGGTTACTTTTTTTTTTATTGTTCTTGAGTATTATGAAATAAAAACTCATACCCGGACACCTCATGGCGTCTGCGCTGGACAAGCGAGTTTTATTATCAGGTCCATAGTCTTTCAGCCCCCCCCCCCCCTTACGCCAAAATGCAGACTCATGTAAAGGGGAAATGCCGTAAAGATAAGGCTCTTAAGTCTCGAGTCCATGTCTGCCTTAGAAGCTCAACTTCGGAATGAAGATTGTGTGCACGTTTTACCTCTTGTGTTATTTCCTTTTGATTATTTGCTTATTTGGTTATGGAAGGCCCCGGTATCACTGCAAACGAATTAAAATCCATAATTGCTCAACCGCCCGTGCCAGCGTAATCATCTGAATCTCATCTCTCAAACAAAGAAAGGTAACTGTAGTCCCCATCATAGCAGTCTCAGCACACGCCAAAAGACATAAGACGAAACCGCGCAGAAAGTGAACACAGCCAACTGTTCCCTGTCATACAATATCATCATTCATCGAAAGCAATTGGAAGATCGAAACATGATCAAAACAAATGAGACACAGCTCACGGTGTGCAAGGAGTACTTAACTCAGTATCTCCTGCAACAAGTCGGACTTGGAATATGAGGAAACTGCAACAAGGAACACTTTTCATGCATAGCTTTTAATTGTTTCCGCCGCTTATCCACCATATATCAGGAGTTCACGTCCTCTTGAAAATGATGATCGTCATATTTTTTAAAAATTTAGAGCGCTTGATGATGTTTGACCATCGATGTTGACTCCAATTCCGAACATATAGACACACAGTTAGTCGTCAGATTATCCCCGTCGCACATCAAACAACCGACCGTAAGATTAGCGTACGGCCGGTCTAGAGTTAAGGGATATACGATGAACCATTATGATGACGCAGCACACAAAAAAGTCGTACATACAATTTCGCTCCCTATCGATTTCTGACTACTCTAGTAAAAGCAGCCTAAGACGAACAAAACACTGTGCAAATTCCGTAAAGAGATAACACTGCGGCTGACGAAGTAGTTTACATTGATAAGTAGCATGGAAATAACTTGCGTCAAGGAATTCCAACAACGGCCATGAACAGCACCAATGTGACTTAAAGCGCAGATCAAGTCTAGACGTTGAAAGATCACATTCACAACACTTGATTTGTCAAAAAGGGACTGTTGCTGGCGTACAACATCGCTTTAGCGGCGCAGATGTAACAAGAAGGTCATCACTTTTACTTTAACGCAGAAAAGTACAACGGAGAACCGAAATTAATCAGATTCTGAACGCATTTACTGCAGCGAACAAGAGAACGTGACCTAGATCCCACCATCTTTACAACGGAAGTCCAATGTTATTTTCTTGTTGGACACCAATGGTGATATTTGTCCGATGATTTGATAAGCTTTGAAGTCCGCTTCGTTATGTCTATCTTGTCCTGTTTCCCTCCTTTTATGTCAGATCCACGGTTACCAAAGTGATTCATTTTCTTATTTATATCAACATTTACATGTCGACAGTTTTTGACATCAACCACGGCCCGATGATTCTCGCAGAAGCTACCTTATGCAAGTCATGTTCGCAACATTCATTTTTGCATGTCAAGTACGGTCTCTTATAACACAGAAGACTTAATCTGAAATTGGAGAAATCGTGTTTCGCCAACAAGTGGGGAAAAGACAAAAGTAACAACAAAACTATGGATCACTACCCTAGGAGGGTACACTTTTGGTGGTAAAATTCAGCCCAATGTTTTCCTGTCTAGTTCAAAGGATATGAATTTAATAAAAAGAAAATGTTCGCGTGTTATTTGCCTCTTACATGGGGAAAGACCCCGGTTACTTGACTGTTATAGAAGGAGCAGGATCAATTTTGATACAAGAAATATCACAAAGAATACAGTTCTACCTTGCATGACAATCACGAGCTAGTAAAATGTACGTGAAATTTCATAAGTTAAATGACTTCTCAGTATTTCCGAGGTTTCGTTGATATTTGAAATCGTAAAATAAAATTGTGGCCATTTTAAGTGGAAACAATGACAGCGGTGGGGCATCACTGAAAAAAACACAACAAATTTTAGAGCATTTTCCCATTACTGGGGTTTGTCTGGGTAGGGAGAGGGGAGTGGGAGGGGTCTTGCAGGACAGAAGAATAAAGACCGCTGGTCCAGAACAATTGTCGCGAGATGTTCGGGTATGCGTTTTTATTTTACTCTCCCACCGCCCCGACCCCTGACAATAAAACAATTTGACCCTAACGGGTTTCGAATCCGCTTTCTGAAAATTTGGAGTACGAGTTATCAATTCGGTCACAAGCTCTCCGATGTGGGGAGCTGATGGGAAAAGTTAATCGGTAAATAAAAGACGTATTTGTTAAATCCGGTCAGGTCGATCTCTTTGGCCCATTTATATATGCTTCCTGCTTACAGAATTTCTCCACAAAAAAAATGAAATAAAAAAAAAACAATATCGCCCAACGTGGGGCTCGAACCCACGACCCTGAGATTAAGAGTCTCATGCTCTACCGACTGAGCTAGCCAGGCATAGTTCAGAAAGCAAAGTGTATAAATGTCAATTACAGCTTCTCGAATTTTCACGAGGGTAAAGTGACTACCTGCTCAGTTTTTGTAGGACGCCATCATCAGGGTCATTGTGATTTCTAATATTCATCAATCCTCTATCGTGGTCGACACATGGGTTTGGTTTTTTTTTGGTAGCGTTTATTGGAGGCTCATGTGTTTACTCGATCTTTCTGTCTTACCACGTGGCCAAAACCACTGTATCTGTGTTTCTTTATGTATTCTATGGCGGAAATTATTCCTAACTTTTTTTCTCAGTTCATCATTTTTTTATCTTTTGTTTCAGACGTTTACATATCATGCGTCTAGCACATTTCATCGCGGTAGTGGTTACTTTTTTTTTTATTGTTCTTGAGTATTATGAAATAAAAACTCATACCCGGACACCTCATGGCGTCTGCGCTGGACAAGCGAGTTTTATTATCAGGTCCATAGTCTTTCAGCCCCCCCCCCCCCTTACGCCAAAATGCAGACTCATGTAAAGGGGAAATGCCGTAAAGATAAGGCTCTTAAGTCTCGAGTCCATGTCTGCCTTAGAAGCTCAACTTCGGAATGAAGATTGTGTGCACGTTTTACCTCTTGTGTTATTTCCTTTTGATTATTTGCTTATTTGGTTATGGAAGGCCCCGGTATCACTGCAAACGAATTAAAATCCATAATTGCTCAACCGCCCGTGCCAGCGTAATCATCTGAATCTCATCTCTCAAACAAAGAAAGGTAACTGTAGTCCCCATCATAGCAGTCTCAGCACACGCCAAAAGACATAAGACGAAACCGCGCAGAAAGTGAACACAGCCAACTGTTCCCTGTCATACAATATCATCATTCATCGAAAGCAATTGGAAGATCGAAACATGATCAAAACAAATGAGACACAGCTCACGGTGTGCAAGGAGTACTTAACTCAGTATCTCCTGCAACAAGTCGGACTTGGAATATGAGGAAACTGCAACAAGGAACACTTTTCATGCATAGCTTTTAATTGTTTCCGCCGCTTATCCACCATATATCAGGAGTTCACGTCCTCTTGAAAATGATGATCGTCATATTTTTTAAAAATGTAGAGCGCTTGATGATGTTTGACCATCGATGTTGACTCCAATTCCGAACATATAGACACACAGTTAGTCGTCAGATTATCCCCGTCGCACATCAAACAACCGACCGTAAGATTAGCGTACGGCCGGTCTAGAGTTAAGGGATATACGATGAACCATTATGATGACGCAGCACACAAAAAAGTCGTACATACAATTTCGCTCCCTATCGATTTCTGACTACTCTAGTAAAAGCAGCCTAAGACGAACAAAACACTGTGCAAATTCCGTAAAGAGATAACACTGCGGCTGACGAAGTAGTTTACATTGATAAGTAGCATGGAAATAACTTGCGTCAAGGAATTCCAACAACGGCCATGAACAGCACCAATGTGACTTAAAGCGCAGATCAAGTCTAGACGTTGAAAGATCACATTCACAACACTTGATTTGTCAAAAAGGGACTGTTGCTGGCGTACAACATCGCTTTAGCGGCGCAGATGTAACAAGAAGGTCATCACTTTTACTTTAACGCAGAAAAGTACAACGGAGAACCGAAATTAATCAGATTCTGAACGCATTTACTGCAGCGAACAAGAGAACGTGACCTAGATCCCACCATCTTTACAACGGAAGTCCAATGTTATTTTCTTGTTGGACACCAATGGTGATATTTGTCCGATGATTTGATAAGCTTTGAAGTCCGCTTCGTTATGTCTATCTTGTCCTGTTTCCCTCCTTTTATGTCAGATCCACGGTTACCAAAGTGATTCATTTTCTTATTTATATCAACATTTACATGTCGACAGTTTTTGACATCAACCACGGCCCGATGATTCTCGCAGAAGCTACCTTATGCAAGTCATGTTCGCAACATTCATTTTTGCATGTCAAGTACGGTCTCTTATAACACAGAAGACTTAATCTGAAATTGGAGAAATCGTGTTTCGCCAACAAGTGGGGAAAAGACAAAAGTAACAACAAAACTATGGATCACTACCCTAGGAGGGTACACTTTTGGTGGTAAAATTCAGCCCAATGTTTTCCTGTCTAGTTCAAAGGATATGAATTTAATAAAAAGAAAATGTTCGCGTGTTATTTGCCTCTTACATGGGGAAAGACCCCGGTTACTTGACTGTTATAGAAGGAGCAGGATCAATTTTGATACAAGAAATATCACAAAGAATACAGTTCTACCTTGCATGACAATCACGAGCTAGTAAAATGTACGTGAAATTTCATAAGTTAAATGACTTCTCAGTATTTCCGAGGTTTCGTTGATATTTGAAATCGTAAAATAAAATTGTGGCCATTTTAAGTGGAAACAATGACAGCGGTGGGGCATCACTGAAAAAAACACAACAAATTTTAGAGCATTTTCCCATTACTGGGGTTTGTCTGGGTAGGGAGAGGGGAGTGGGAGGGGTCTTGCAGGACAGAAGAATAAAGACCGCTGGTCCAGAACAATTGTCGCGAGATGTTCGGGTATGCGTTTTTATTTTACTCTCCCACCGCCCCGACCCCTGACAATAAAACAATTTGACCCTAACGGGTTTCGAATCCGCTTTCTGAAAGTTTGGAGTACGAGTTATCAATTCGGTCACAAGCTCTCCGATGTGGGGAGCTGATGGGAAAAGTTAATCGGTAAATAAAAGACGTATTTGTTAAATCCGGTCAGGTCGATCTCTTTGGCCCATTTATATATGCTTCCTGCTTACAGAATTTCTCCACAAAAAAAATGAAATAAAAAAAAAACAATATCGCCCAACGTGGGGCTCGAACCCACGACCCTGAGATTAAGAGTCTCATGCTCTACCGACTGAGCTAGCCAGGCATAGTTCAGAAAGCAAAGTGTATAAATGTCAATTACAGCTTCTCGAATTTTCACGAGGGTAAAGTGACTACCTGCTCAGTTTTTGTAGGACGCCATCATCAGGGTCATTGTGATTTCTAATATTCATCAATCCTCTATCGTGGTCGACACATGGGTTTGGTTTTTTTTTGGTAGCGTTTATTGGAGGCTCATGTGTTTACTCGATCTTTCTGTCTTACCACGTGGCCAAAACCATTGTATCTGTGTTTCTTTATGTATTCTATGGCGGAAATTATTCCTAACTTTTTTTCTCAGTTCATCATTTTTTTATCTTTTGTTTCAGACGTTTACATATCATGCGTCTAGCACATTTCATCGCGGTAGTGGTTACTTTTTTTTTTTATTGTTCTTGAGTATTATGAAATAAAAACTCATACCCGGACACCTCATGGCGTCTGCGCTGGACAAGCGAGTTTTATTATCAGGTCCATAGTCTTTCAGCCCCCCCCCCCCTTACGCCAAAATGCAGACTCATGTAAAGGGGAAATGCCGTAAAGATAAGGCTCTTAAGTCTCGAGTCCATGTCTGCCTTAGAAGCTCAACTTCGGAATGAAGATTGTGTGCACGTTTTACCTCTTGTGTTATTTCCTTTTGATTATTTGCTTATTTGGTTATGGAAGGCCCCGGTATCACTGCAAACGAATTAAAATCCATAATTGCTCAACCGCCCGTGCCAGCGTAATCATCTGAATCTCATCTCTCAAACAAAGAAAGGTAACTGTAGTCCCCATCATAGCAGTCTCAGCACACGCCAAAAGACATAAGACGAAACCGCGCAGAAAGTGAACACAGCCAACTGTTCCCTGTCATACAATATCATCATTCATCGAAAGCAATTGGAAGATCGAAACATGATCAAAACAAATGAGACACAGCTCACGGTGTGCAAGGAGTACTTAACTCAGTATCTCCTGCAACAAGTCGGACTTGGAATATGAGGAAACTGCAACAAGGAACACTTTTCATGCATAGCTTTTAATTGTTTCCGCCGCTTATCCACCATATATCAGGAGTTCACGTCCTCTTGAAAATGATGATCGTCATATTTTTTAAAAATTTAGAGCGCTTGATGATGTTTGACCATCGATGTTGACTCCAATTCCGAACATATAGACACACAGTTAGTCGTCAGATTATCCCCGTCGCACATCAAACAACCGACCGTAAGATTAGCGTACGGCCGGTCTAGAGTTAAGGGATATACGATGAACCATTATGATGACGCAGCACACAAAAAAGTCGTACATACAATTTCGCTCCCTATCGATTTCTGACTACTCTAGTAAAAGCAGCCTAAGACGAACAAAACACTGTGCAAATTCCGTAAAGAGATAACACTGCGGCTGACGAAGTAGTTTACATTGATAAGTAGCATGGAAATAACTTGCGTCAAGGAATTCCAACAACGGCCATGAACAGCACCAATGTGACTTAAAGCGCAGATCAAGTCTAGACGTTGAAAGATCACATTCACAACACTTGATTTGTCAAAAAGGGACTGTTGCTGGCGTACAACATCGCTTTAGCGGCGCAGATGTAACAAGAAGGTCATCACTTTTACTTTAACGCAGAAAAGTACAACGGAGAACCGAAATTAATCAGATTCTGAACGCATTTACTGCAGCGAACAAGAGAACGTGACCTAGATCCCACCATCTTTACAACGGAAGTCCAATGTTATTTTCTTGTTGGACACCAATGGTGATATTTGTCCGATGATTTGATAAGCTTTGAAGTCCGCTTCGTTATGTCTATCTTGTCCTGTTTCCCTCCTTTTATGTCAGATCCACGGTTACCAAAGTGATTCATTTTCTTATTTATATCAACATTTACATGTCGACAGTTTTTGACATCAACCACGGCCCGATGATTCTCGCAGAAGCTACCTTATGCAAGTCATGTTCGCAACATTCATTTTTGCATGTCAAGTACGGTCTCTTATAACACAGAAGACTTAATCTGAAATTGGAGAAATCGTGTTTCGCCAACAAGTGGGGAAAAGACAAAAGTAACAACAAAACTATGGATCACTACCCTAGGAGGGTACACTTTTGGTGGTAAAATTCAGCCCAATGTTTTCCTGTCTAGTTCAAAGGATATGAATTTAATAAAAAGAAAATGTTCGCGTGTTATTTGCCTCTTACATGGGGAAAGACCCCGGTTACTTGACTGTTATAGAAGGAGCAGGATCAATTTTGATACAAGAAATATCACAAAGAATACAGTTCTACCTTGCATGACAATCACGAGCTAGTAAAATGTACGTGAAATTTCATAAGTTAAATGACTTCTCAGTATTTCCGAGGTTTCGTTGATATTTGAAATCGTAAAATAAAATTGTGGCCATTTTAAGTGGAAACAATGACAGCGGTGGGGCATCACTGAAAAAAACACAACAAATTTTAGAGCATTTTCCCATTACTGGGGTTTGTCTGGGTAGGGAGAGGGGAGTGGGAGGGGTCTTGCAGGACAGAAGAATAAAGACCGCTGGTCCAGAACAATTGTCGCGAGATGTTCGGGTATGCGTTTTTATTTTACTCTCCCACCGCCCCGACCCCTGACAATAAAACAATTTGACCCTAACGGGTTTCGAATCCGCTTTCTGAAATTTGGAGTACGAGTTATCAATTCGGTCACAAGCTCTCCGATGTGGGGAGCTGATGGGAAAAGTTAATCGGTAAATAAAAGACGTATTTGTTAAATCCGGTCAGGTCGATCTCTTTGGCCCATTTATATATGCTTCCTGCTTACAGAATTTCTCCACAAAAAAAATGAAATAAAAAAAAAACAATATCGCCCAACGTGGGGCTCGAACCCACGACCCTGAGATTAAGAGTCTCATGCTCTACCGACTGAGCTAGCCAGGCATAGTTCAGAAAGCAAAGTGTATAAATGTCAATTACAGCTTCTCGAATTTTCACGAGGGTAAAGTGACTACCTGCTCAGTTTTTGTAGGACGCCATCATCAGGGTCATTGTGATTTCTAATATTCATCAATCCTCTATCGTGGTCGTTTTTTTTTCTTAGCAAGTTGTTCGCAACATTGCATGTTACGGTCTCTTATTGTTCTGTTTCTGTGGATGTACACTTACAGCCCAATGTTTTCCTGTCTAGTTCAAAGCGCGTGTTATTTGCCTCTTACATGGGGAAAGACCCCGGTTACTTGACTGTTATAGAAGGAGCAGGATCAATTTTGATACAAGAAATATCACAAAGAATACAGTTCTACCTTGTGACAATCACGAGCTAGTAAAATGTACGTGAAATTTCATAAGTTAAATGACTTCTCAGTATTTCCGAGGTTTCGTTGATATTTGAAATCGTAAAATAAAATTGTGGCCATTTTAAGTGGAAACAATGACAGCGGTGGGGCATCACTGAAAAAAACACAACAAATTTTAGAGCATTTTCCCATTACTGGGGTTTGTCTGGGTCTTGCAGGACAGAAGAATAAAGACCGCTGGTCCAGAACAATTGTCGCGAGATGTTCGGGTATGCGTTTTTATTTTACTCTCCCACCGCCCCGACCCCTGACAATAAAACAATTCAACGGGTTTCGAATCCGCTTTCTGTTTGGAGTACGAGTTATCAATTTCTCCGATGTGGGGAGCTGATGGGAAAAGTTAATCGGTAAATAAAAGACGTATTTGTTAAATCCGGTCAGGTCGATCTCTTTGGCCCATTTATATATGCTTCCTGCTTACAGAATTTCTCCACAAAAAAAATGAAATAAAAAAAAAACAATATCGCCCAACGTGGGGCTCGAACCCACGACCCTGAGATTAAGAGTCTCATGCTCTACCGACTGAGCGCCAGGCATAGTTCAGAAAGCAAAGTGTATAAATGTCAATTACAGCTTCTCGAATTTTCACGAGGGTAAAGTGACTACCTGCTCAGTTTTTGTAGGACGCCATCATCAGGGTCATTGTGATTTCTAATATTCATCAATCCTCTATCGTGGTCGACACATGGGTTTGGTTTTTTTTGGTAGCGTTTATTGGAGGCTCATGTGTTTACTCGATCTTTCTGTCTTACCACGTGGCCAAAACCATTGTATCTGTGTTTCTTTATGTATTCTATGGCGGAAATTATTCCTAACTTTTTTTCTCAGTTCATCATTTTTTTATCTTTTGTTTCAGACGTTTACATATCATGCGTCTAGCACATTTCATCGCGGTAGTGGTTAATTGTTCTTGAGTATTATGAAATAAAAACTCATACCCGGACACGTGGCGTCTGCGCTGGACAAGCGAGTTTTATTATCAGGTCCATAGTCTTTCAAGCAGACTCATCCGTAAAGATAAGGCTCTTAAGTCTCGAGTCTGCCTTAGAAGCTCAACTTCGGAATGAAGATTGTGTGCACGTTTTACCTCTTGTGTTATTTCCTTTTGATTATTTGCTTATTTGGTTATGGAAGGCCCCGGTATCACTGCAAACGAATTAAAATCCATAATTGCTCAACCGCCCGTGCCAGCGTAATCATCTGAATCTCATCTCTCAAACAAAGAAAGGTAACTGTAGTCCCCATCATAGCAGTCTCAGCACACGCCAAAAGACATAAGACGAAACCGCGCAGAAAGTGAACACAGCCAACTGTTCCCTGTCATACAATATCATCATTCATCGAAAGCAATTGGAAGATCGAAACATGATCAAAACAAATGAGACACAGCTCACGGTGTGCAAGGAGTACTTAACTCAGTATCTCCTGCAACAAGTCGGACTTGGAATATGAGGAAACTGCAACAAGGAACACTTTTCATGCATAGCTTTTAATTGTTTCCGCCGCTTATCCACCATATATCAGGAGTTCACGTCCTCTTGAAAATGATGATCGTCATATTTTTTAAAAATGTAGAGCGCTTGATGATGTTTGACCATCGATGTTGACTCCAATTCCGAACATATAGACACACAGTTAGTCGTCAGATTATCCCCGTCGCACATCAAACAACCGACCGTAAGATTAGCGTACGGCCGGTCTAGAGTTAAGGGATATACGATGAACCATTATGATGACGCAGCACACAAAAAAGTCGTACATACAATTTCGCTCCCTATCGATTTCTGACTACTCTAGTAAAAGCAGCCTAAGACGAACAAAACACTGTGCAAATTCCGTAAAGAGATAACACTGCGGCTGACGAAGTAGTTTACATTGATAAGTAGCATGGAAATAACTTGCGTCAAGGAATTCCAACAACGGCCATGAACAGCACCAATGTGACTTAAAGCGCAGATCAAGTCTAGACGTTGAAAGATCACATTCACAACACTTGATTTGTCAAAAAGGGACTGTTGCTGGCGTACAACATCGCTTTAGCGGCGCAGATGTAACAAGAAGGTCATCACTTTTACTTTAACGCAGAAAAGTACAACGGAGAACCGAAATTAATCAGATTCTGAACGCATTTACTGCAGCGAACAAGAGAACGTGACCTAGATCCCACCATCTTTACAACGGAAGTCCAATGTTATTTTCTTGTTGGACACCAATGGTGATATTTGTCCGATGATTTGATAAGCTATGAAGTCCGCTTCGTTATGTCTATCTTGTCCTGTTTCCCTCCTTTTATGTCAGATCCACGGTTACCAAAGTGATTCATTTTCTTATTTATATCAACATTTACATGTCGACAGTTTTTGACATCAACCACGGCCCGATGATTCTCGCAGAAGCTACCTTATGCAAGTCATGTTCGCAACATTCATTTTTGCATGTCAAGTACGGTCTCTTATAACACAGAAGACTTAATCTGAAATTGGAGAAATCGTGTTTCGCCAACAAGTGGGGAAAAGACAAAAGTAACAACAAAACTATGGATCACTACCCTAGGAGGGTACACTTTTGGTGGTAAAATTCAGCCCAATGTTTTCCTGTCTAGTTCAAAGGATATGAATTTAATAAAAAGAAAATGTTCGCGTGTTATTTGCCTCTTACATGGGGAAAGACCCCGGTTACTTGACTGTTATAGAAGGAGCAGGATCAATTTTGATACAAGAAATATCACAAAGAATACAGTTCTACCTTGCGTGACAATCACGAGCTAGTAAAATGTACGTGAAATTTCATAAGTTAAATGACTTCTCAGTATTTCCGAGGTTTCGTTGATATTTGAAATCGTAAAATAAAATTGTGGCCATTTTAAGTGGAAACAATGACAGCGGTGGGGCATCACTGAAAAAAACACAACAAATTTTAGAGCATTTTCCCATTACTGGGGTTTGTCTGGGTAGGGAGAGGGGAGTGGGAGGGGTCTTGCAGGACAGAAGAATAAAGACCGCTGGTCCAGAACAATTGTCGCGAGATGTTCGGGTATGCGTTTTTATTTTACTCTCCCACCGCCCCGACCCCTGACAATAAAACAATTTGCCCCTAACGGGTTTCGAATCCGCTTTCTGAAAGTTTGGAGTACGAGTTATCAATTCGGCCACAAGCTCTCCGATGTGGGGAGCTGATGGGAAAAGTTAATCGGTAAATAAAAGACGTATTTGTTAAATCCGGTCAGGTCGATCTCTTTGGCCCATTTATATATGCTTCCTGCTTACAGAATTTCTCCACAAAAAAAATGAAATAAAAAAAAAACAATATCGCCCAACGTGGGGCTCGAACCCACGACCCTGAGATTAAGAGTCTCATGCTCTACCGACTGAGCTAGCCAGGCATAGTTCAGAAAGCAAAGTGTATAAATGTCAATTACAGCTTCTCGAATTTTCACGAGGGTAAAGTGACTACCTGCTCAGTTTTTGTAGGACGCCATCATCAGGGTCATTGTGATTTCTAATATTCATCAATCCTCTATCGTGGTCGACACATGGGTTTGGTTTTTTTTTGGTAGCGTTTATTGGAGGCTCATGTGTTTACTCGATCTTTCTGTCTTACCACGTGGCCAAAACCATTGTATCTGTGTTTCTTTATGTATTCTATGGCGGAAATTATTCCTAACTTTTTTTCTCAGTTCATCATTTTTTTATCTTTTGTTTCAGACGTTTACATATCATGCGTCTAGCACATTTCATCGCGGTAGTGGTTACTTTTTTTTTTATTGTTCTTGAGTATTATGAAATAAAAACTCATACCCGGACACCTCATGGCGTCTGCGCTGGACAAGCGAGTTTTATTATCAGGTCCATAGTCTTTCAGCCCCCCCCCCCCCACCCCCAAAGCAGACTCATGTAAAGGGGAAATGCCGTAAAGATAAGGCTCTTAAGTCTCGAGTCTGCCTTAGAAGCTCAACTTCGGAATGAAGATTGTGTGCACGTTTTACCTCTTGTGTTATTTCCTTTTGATTATTTGCTTATTTGGTTATGGAAGGCCCCGGTATCACTGCAAACGAATTAAAATCCATAATTGCTCAACCGCCCGTGCCAGCGTAATCATCTGAATCTCATCTCTCAAACAAAGAAAGGTAACTGTAGTCCCCATCATAGCAGTCTCAGCACACGCCAAAAGACATAAGACGAAACCGCGCAGAAAGTGAACACAGCCAACTGTTCCCTGTCATACAATATCATCATTCATCGAAAGCAATTGGAAGATCGAAACATGATCAAAACAAATGAGACACAGCTCACGGTGTGCAAGGAGTACTTAACTCAGTATCTCCTGCAACAAGTCGGACTTGGAATATGAGGAAACTGCAACAAGGAACACTTTTCATGCATAGCTTTTAATTGTTTCCGCCGCTTATCCACCATATATCAGGAGTTCACGTCCTCTTGAAAATGATGATCGTCATATTTTTTAAAAATGTAGAGCGCTTGATGATGTTTGACCATCGATGTTGACTCCAATTCCGAACATATAGACACACAGTTAGTCGTCAGATTATCCCCGTCGCACATCAAACAACCGACCGTAAGATTAGCGTACGGCCGGTCTAGAGTTAAGGGATATACGATGAACCATTATGATGACGCAGCACACAAAAAAGTCGTACATACAATTTCGCTCCCTATCGATTTCTGACTACTCTAGTAAAAGCAGCCTAAGACGAACAAAACACTGTGCAAATTCCGTAAAGAGATAACACTGCGGCTGACGAAGTAGTTTACATTGATAAGTAGCATGGAAATAACTTGCGTCAAGGAATTCCAACAACGGCCATGAACAGCACCAATGTGACTTAAAGCGCAGATCAAGTCTAGACGTTGAAAGATCACATTCACAACACTTGATTTGTCAAAAAGGGACTGTTGCTGGCGTACAACATCGCTTTAGCGGCGCAGATGTAACAAGAAGGTCATCACTTTTACTTTAACGCAGAAAAGTACAACGGAGAACCGAAATTAATCAGATTCTGAACGCATTTACTGCAGCGAACAAGAGAACGTGACCTAGATCCCACCATCTTTACAACGGAAGTCCAATGTTATTTTCTTGTTGGACACCAATGGTGATATTTGTCCGATGATTTGATAAGCTATGAAGTCCGCTTCGTTATGTCTATCTTGTCCTGTTTCCCTCCTTTTATGTCAGATCCACGGTTACCAAAGTGATTCATTTTCTTATTTATATCAACATTTACATGTCGACAGTTTTTGACATCAACCACGGCCCGATGATTCTCGCAGAAGCTACCTTATGCAAGTCATGTTCGCAACATTCATTTTTGCATGTCAAGTACGGTCTCTTATAACACAGAAGACTTAATCTGAAATTGGAGAAATCGTGTTTCGCCAACAAGTGGGGAAAAGACAAAAGTAACAACAAAACTATGGATCACTACCCTAGGAGGGTACACTTTTGGTGGTAAAATTCAGCCCAATGTTTTCCTGTCTAGTTCAAAGGATATGAATTTAATAAAAAGAAAATGTTCGCGTGTTATTTGCCTCTTACATGGGGAAAGACCCCGGTTACTTGACTGTTATAGAAGGAGCAGGATCAATTTTGATACAAGAAATATCACAAAGAATACAGTTCTACCTTGCGTGACAATCACGAGCTAGTAAAATGTACGTGAAATTTCATAAGTTAAATGACTTCTCAGTATTTCCGAGGTTTCGTTGATATTTGAAATCGTAAAATAAAATTGTGGCCATTTTAAGTGGAAACAATGACAGCGGTGGGGCATCACTGAAAAAAACACAACAAATTTTAGAGCATTTTCCCATTACTGGGGTTTGTCTGGGTAGGGAGAGGGGAGTGGGAGGGGTCTTGCAGGACAGAAGAATAAAGACCGCTGGTCCAGAACAATTGTCGCGAGATGTTCGGGTATGCGTTTTTATTTTACTCTCCCACCGCCCCGACCCCTGACAATAAAACAATTTGCCCCTAACGGGTTTCGAATCCGCTTTCTGAAAGTTTGGAGTACGAGTTATCAATTCGGCCACAAGCTCTCCGATGTGGGGAGCTGATGGGAAAAGTTAATCGGTAAATAAAAGACGTATTTGTTAAATCCGGTCAGGTCGATCTCTTTGGCCCATTTATATATGCTTCCTGCTTACAGAATTTCTCCACAAAAAAAATGAAATAAAAAAAAAAACAATATCGCCCAACGTGGGGCTCGAACCCACGACCCTGAGATTAAGAGTCTCATGCTCTACCGACTGAGCTAGCCAGGCATAGTTCAGAAAGCAAAGTGTATAAATGTCAATTACAGCTTCTCGAATTTTCACGAGGGTAAAGTGACTACCTGCTCAGTTTTTGTAGGACGCCATCATCAGGGTCATTGTGATTTCTAATATTCATCAATCCTCTATCGTGGTCGACACATGGGTTTGGTTTTTTTTTGGTAGCGTTTATTGGAGGCTCATGTGTTTACTCGATCTTTCTGTCTTACCACGTGGCCAAAACCATTGTATCTGTGTTTCTTTATGTATTCTATGGCGGAAATTATTCCTAACTTTTTTTCTCAGTTCATCATTTTTTTATCTTTTGTTTCAGACGTTTACATATCATGCGTCTAGCACATTTCATCGCGGTAGTGGTTACTTTTTTTTTTATTGTTCTTGAGTATTATGAAATAAAAACTCATACCCGGACACCTCATGGCGTCTGCGCTGGACAAGCGAGTTTTATTATCAGGTCCATAGTCTTTCAGCCCCCCCCCCCCCCAAAGCAGACTCATGTAAAGGGGAAATGCCGTAAAGATAAGGCTCTTAAGTCTCGAGTCTGCCTTAGAAGCTCAACTTCGGAATGAAGATTGTGTGCACGTTTTACATCTTGTGTTATTTCCTTTTGATTATTTGCTTATTTGGTTATGGAAGGCCCCGGTATCACTGCAAACGAATTAAAATCCATAATTGCTCAACCGCCCGTGCCAGCGTAATCATCTGAATCTCATCTCTCAAACAAAGAAAGGTAACTGTAGTCCCCATCATAGCAGTCTCAGCACACGCCAAAAGACATAAGACGAAACCGCGCAGAAAGTGAACACAGCCAACTGTTCCCTGTCATACAATATCATCATTCATCGAAAGCAATTGGAAGATCGAAACATGATCAAAACAAATGAGACACAGCTCACGGTGTGCAAGGAGTACTTAACTCAGTATCTCCTGCAACAAGTCGGACTTGGAATATGAGGAAACTGCAACAAGGAACACTTTTCATGCATAGCTTTTAATTGTTCCGCCGCTTATCCACCATATATCAGGAGTTCACGTCCTCTTGAAAATGATGATCGTCATATTTTTTAAAAATGTAGAGCGCTTGATGATGTTTGACCATCGATGTTGACTCCAATTCCGAACATATAGACACACAGTTAGTCGTCAGATTATCCCCGTCGCACATCAAACAACCGACCGTAAGATTAGCGTACGGCCGGTCTAGAGTTAAGGGATATACGATGAACCATTATGATGACGCAGCACACAAAAAAGTCGTACATACAATTTCGCTCCCTATCGATTTCTGACTACTCTAGTAAAAGCAGCCTAAGACGAACAAAACACTGTGCAAATTCCGTAAAGAGATAACACTGCGGCTGACGAAGTAGTTTACATTGATAAGTAGCATGGAAATAACTTGCGTCAAGGAATTCCAACAACGGCCATGAACAGCACCAATGTGACTTAAAGCGCAGATCAAGTCTAGACGTTGAAAGATCACATTCACAACACTTGATTTGTCAAAAAGGGACTGTTGCTGGCGTACAACATCGCTTTAGCGGCGCAGATGTAACAAGAAGGTCATCACTTTTACTTTAACGCAGAAAAGTACAACGGAGAACCGAAATTAATCAGATTCTGAACGCATTTACTGCAGCGAACAAGAGAACGTGACCTAGATCCCACCATCTTTACAACGGAAGTCCAATGTTATTTTCTTGTTGGACACCAATGGTGATATTTGTCCGATGATTTGATAAGCTATGAAGTCCGCTTCGTTATGTCTATCTTGTCCTGTTTCCCTCCTTTTATGTCAGATCCACGGTTACCAAAGTGATTCATTTTCTTATTTATATCAACATTTACATGTCGACAGTTTTTGACATCAACCACGGCCCGATGATTCTCGCAGAAGCTACCTTATGCAAGTCATGTTCGCAACATTCATTTTTGCATGTCAAGTACGGTCTCTTATAACACAGAAGACTTAATCTGAAATTGGAGAAATCGTGTTTCGCCAACAAGTGGGGAAAAGACAAAAGTAACAACAAAACTATGGATCACTACCCTAGGAGGGTACACTTTTGGTGGTAAAATTCAGCCCAATGTTTTCCTGTCTAGTTCAAAGGATATGAATTTAATAAAAAGAAAATGTTCGCGTGTTATTTGCCTCTTACATGGGGAAAGACCCCGGTTACTTGACTGTTATAGAAGGAGCAGGATCAATTTTGATACAAGAAATATCACAAAGAATACAGTTCTACCTTGCGTGACAATCACGAGCTAGTAAAATGTACGTGAAATTTCATAAGTTAAATGACTTCTCAGTATTTCCGAGGTTTCGTTGATATTTGAAATCGTAAAATAAAATTGTGGCCATTTTAAGTGGAAACAATGACAGCGGTGGGGCATCACTGAAAAAAACACAACAAATTTTAGAGCATTTTCCCATTACTGGGGTTTGTCTGGGTAGGGAGAGGGGAGTGGGAGGGGTCTTGCAGGACAGAAGAATAAAGACCGCTGGTCCAGAACAATTGTCGCGAGATGTTCGGGTATGCGTTTTTATTTTACTCTCCCACCGCCCCGACCCCTGACAATAAAACAATTTGCCCCTAACGGGTTTCGAATCCGCTTTCTGAAAGTTTGGAGTACGAGTTATCAATTCGGCCACAAGCTCTCCGATGTGGGGAGCTGATGGGAAAAGTTAATCGGTAAATAAAAGACGTATTTGTTAAATCCGGTCAGGTCGATCTCTTTGGCCCATTTATATATGCTTCCTGCTTACAGAATTTCTCCACAAAAAAAATGAAATAAAAAAAAAAACAATATCGCCCAACGTGGGGCTCGAACCCACGACCCTGAGATTAAGAGTCTCATGCTCTACCGACTGAGCTAGCCAGGCATAGTTCAGAAAGCAAAGTGTATAAATGTCAATTACAGCTTCTCGAATTTTCACGAGGGTAAAGTGACTACCTGCTCAGTTTTTGTAGGACGCCATCATCAGGGTCATTGTGATTTCTAATATTCATCAATCCTCTATCGTGGTCGACACATGGGTTTGGTTTTTTTTTGGTAGCGTTTATTGGAGGCTCATGTGTTTACTCGATCTTTCTGTCTTACCACGTGGCCAAAACCATTGTATCTGTGTTTCTTTATGTATTCTATGGCGGAAATTATTCCTAACTTTTTTTCTCAGTTCATCATTTTTTTATCTTTTGTTTCAGACGTTTACATATCATGCGTCTAGCACATTTCATCGCGGTAGTGGTTACTTTTTTTTTTATTGTTCTTGAGTATTATGAAATAAAAACTCATACCCGGACACCTCGTGGCGTCTGCGCTGGACAAGCGAGTTTTATTATCAGGTCCATAGTCTTTCAGCCCCCCCCCCCCCCCAAAGCAGACTCATGTAAAGGGGAAATGCCGTAAAGATAAGGCTCTTAAGTCTCGAGTCTGCCTTAGAAGCTCAACTTCGGAATGAAGATTGTGTGCACGTTTTACATCTTGAGTTATTTCCTTTTGATTATTTGCTTATTTGGTTATGGAAGGCCCCGGTATCACTGCAAACGAATTAAAATCCATAATTGCTCAACCGCCCGTGCCAGCGTAATCATCTGAATCTCATCTCTCAAACAAAGAAAGGTAACTGTAGTCCCCATCATAGCAGTCTCAGCACACGCCAAAAGACATAAGACGAAACCGCGCAGAAAGTGAACACAGCCAACTGTTCCCTGTCATACAATATCATCATTCATCGAAAGCAATTGGAAGATCGAAACATGATCAAAACAAATGAGACACAGCTCACGGTGTGCAAGGAGCACTTAACTCAGTATCTCCTGCAACAAGTCGGACTTGGAATATGAGGAAACTGCAACAAGGAACACTTTTCATGCATAGCTTTTAATTGTTCCGCCGCTTATCCACCATATATCAGGAGTTCACGTCCTCTTGAAAATGATGATCGTCATATTTTTTAAAAATGTAGAGCGCTTGATGATGTTTGACCATCGATGTTGACTCCAATTCCGAACATATAGACACACAGTTAGTCGTCAGATTATCCCCGTCGCACATCAAACAACCGACCGTAAGATTAGCGTACGGCCGGTCTAGAGTTAAGGGATATACGATGAACCATTATGATGACGCAGCACACAAAAAAGTCGTACATACAATTTCGCTCCCTATCGATTTCTGACTACTCTAGTAAAAGCAGCCTAAGACGAACAAAACACTGTGCAAATTCCGTAAAGAGATAACACTGCGGCTGACGAAGTAGTTTACATTGATAAGTAGCATGGAAATAACTTGCGTCAAGGAATTCCAACAACGGCCATGAACAGCACCAATGTGACTTAAAGCGCAGATCAAGTCTAGACGTTGAAAGATCACATTCACAACACTTGATTTGTCAAAAAGGGACTGTTGCTGGCGTACAACATCGCTTTAGCGGCGCAGATGTAACAAGAAGGTCATCACTTTTACTTTAACGCAGAAAAGTACAACGGAGAACCGAAATTAATCAGATTCTGAACGCATTTACTGCAGCGAACAAGAGAACGTGACCTAGATCCCACCATCTTTACAACGGAAGTCCAATGTTATTTTCTTGTTGGACACCAATGGTGATATTTGTCCGATGATTTGATAAGCTATGAAGTCCGCTTCGTTATGTCTATCTTGTCCTGTTTCCCTCCTTTTATGTCAGATCCACGGTTACCAAAGTGATTCATTTTCTTATTTATATCAACATTTACATGTCGACAGTTTTTGACATCAACCACGGCCCGATGATTCTCGCAGAAGCTACCTTATGCAAGTCATGTTCGCAACATTCATTTTTGCATGTCAAGTACGGTCTCTTATAACACAGAAGACTTAATCTGAAATTGGAGAAATCGTGTTTCGCCAACAAGTGGGGAAAAGACAAAAGTAACAACAAAACTATGGATCACTACCCTAGGAGGGTACACTTTTGGTGGTAAAATTCAGCCCAATGTTTTCCTGTCTAGTTCAAAGGATATGAATTTAATAAAAAGAAAATGTTCGCGTGTTATTTGCCTCTTACATGGGGAAAGACCCCGGTTACTTGACTGTTATAGAAGGAGCAGGATCAATTTTGATACAAGAAATATCACAAAGAATACAGTTCTACCTTGCGTGACAATCACGAGCTAGTAAAATGTACGTGAAATTTCATAAGTTAAATGACTTCTCAGTATTTCCGAGGTTTCGTTGATATTTGAAATCGTAAAATAAAATTGTGGCCATTTTAAGTGGAAACAATGACAGCGGTGGGGCATCACTGAAAAAAACACAACAAATTTTAGAGCATTTTCCCATTACTGGGGTTTGTCTGGGTAGGGAGAGGGGAGTGGGAGGGGTCTTGCAGGACAGAAGAATAAAGACCGCTGGTCCAGAACAATTGTCGCGAGATGTTCGGGTATGCGTTTTTATTTTACTCTCCCACCGCCCCGACCCCTGACAATAAAACAATTTGCCCCTAACGGGTTTCGAATCCGCTTTCTGAAAGTTTGGAGTACGAGTTATCAATTCGGCCACAAGCTCTCCGATGTGGGGAGCTGATGGGAAAAGTTAATCGGTAAATAAAAGACGTATTTGTTAAATCCGGTCAGGTCGATCTCTTTGGCCCATTTATATATGCTTCCTGCTTACAGAATTTCTCCACAAAAAAAATGAAATAAAAAAAAAACAATATCGCCCAACGTGGGGCTCGAACCCACGACCCTGAGATTAAGAGTCTCATGCTCTACCGACTGAGCTAGCCAGGCATAGTTCAGAAAGCAAAGTGTATAAATGTCAATTACAGCTTCTCGAATTTTCACGAGGGTAAAGTGACTACCTGCTCAGTTTTTGTAGGACGCCATCATCAGGGTCATTGTGATTTCTAATATTCATCAATCCTCTATCGTGGTCGACACATGGGTTTGGTTTTTTTTTGGTAGCGTTTATTGGAGGCTCATGTGTTTACTCGATCTTTCTGTCTTACCACGTGGCCAAAACCATTGTATCTGTGTTTCTTTATGTATTCTATGGCGGAAATTATTCCTAACTTTTTTTCTCAGTTCATCATTTTTTTATCTTTTGTTTCAGACGTTTACATATCATGCGTCTAGCACATTTCATCGCGGTAGTGGTTACTTTTTTTTTTATTGTTCTTGAGTATTATGAAATAAAAACTCATACCCGGACACCTCGTGGCGTCTGCGCTGGACAAGCGAGTTTTATTATCAGGTCCATAGTCTTTCAGCCCCCCCCCCCACCCCCAAAGCAGACTCATGTAAAGGGGAAATGCCGTAAAGATAAGGCTCTTAAGTCTCGAGTCTGCCTTAGAAGCTCAACTTCGGAATGAAGATTGTGTGCACGTTTTACATCTTGAGTTATTTCCTTTTGATTATTTGCTTATTTGGTTATGGAAGGCCCCGGTATCACTGCAAACGAATTAAAATCCATAATTGCTCAACCGCCCGTGCCAGCGTAATCATCTGAATCTCATCTCTCAAACAAAGAAAGGTAACTGTAGTCCCCATCATAGCAGTCTCAGCACACGCCAAAAGACATAAGACGAAACCGCGCAGAAAGTGAACACAGCCAACTGTTCCCTGTCATACAATATCATCATTCATCGAAAGCAATTGGAAGATCGAAACATGATCAAAACAAATGAGACACAGCTCACGGTGTGCAAGGAGCACTTAACTCAGTATCTCCTGCAACAAGTCGGACTTGGAATATGAGGAAACTGCAACAAGGAACACTTTTCATGCATAGCTTTTAATTGTTCCCGCCGCTTATCCACCATATATCAGGAGTTCACGTCCTCTTGAAAATGATGATCGTCATATTTTTTAAAAATGTAGAGCGCTTGATGATGTTTGACCATCGATGTTGACTCCAATTCCGAACATATAGACACACAGTTAGTCGTCAGATTATCCCCGTCGCACATCAAACAACCGACCGTAAGATTAGCGTACGGCCGGTCTAGAGTTAAGGGATATACGATGAACCATTATGATGACGCAGCACACAAAAAAGTCGTACATACAATTTCGCTCCCTATCGATTTCTGACTACTCTAGTAAAAGCAGCCTAAGACGAACAAAACACTGTGCAAATTCCGTAAAGAGATAACACTGCGGCTGACGAAGTAGTTTACATTGATAAGTAGCATGGAAATAACTTGCGTCAAGGAATTCCAACAACGGCCATGAACAGCACCAATGTGACTTAAAGCGCAGATCAAGTCTAGACGTTGAAAGATCACATTCACAACACTTGATTTGTCAAAAAGGGACTGTTGCTGGCGTACAACATCGCTTTAGCGGCGCAGATGTAACAAGAAGGTCATCACTTTTACTTTAACGCAGAAAAGTACAACGGAGAACCGAAATTAATCAGATTCTGAACGCATTTACTGCAGCGAACAAGAGAACGTGACCTAGATCCCACCATCTTTACAACGGAAGTCCAATGTTATTTTCTTGTTGGACACCAATGGTGATATTTGTCCGATGATTTGATAAGCTATGAAGTCCGCTTCGTTATGTCTATCTTGTCCTGTTTCCCTCCTTTTATGTCAGATCCACGGTTACCAAAGTGATTCATTTTCTTATTTATATCAACATTTACATGTCGACAGTTTTTGACATCAACCACGGCCCGATGATTCTCGCAGAAGCTACCTTATGCAAGTCATGTTCGCAACATTCATTTTTGCATGTCAAGTACGGTCTCTTATAACACAGAAGACTTAATCTGAAATTGGAGAAATCGTGTTTCGCCAACAAGTGGGGAAAAGACAAAAGTAACAACAAAACTATGGATCACTACCCTAGGAGGGTACACTTTTGGTGGTAAAATTCAGCCCAATGTTTTCCTGTCTAGTTCAAAGGATATGAATTTAATAAAAAGAAAATGTTCGCGTGTTATTTGCCTCTTACATGGGGAAAGACCCCGGTTACTTGACTGTTATAGAAGGAGCAGGATCAATTTTGATACAAGAAATATCACAAAGAATACAGTTCTACCTTGCGTGACAATCACGAGCTAGTAAAATGTACGTGAAATTTCATAAGTTAAATGACTTCTCAGTATTTCCGAGGTTTCGTTGATATTTGAAATCGTAAAATAAAATTGTGGCCATTTTAAGTGGAAACAATGACAGCGGTGGGGCATCACTGAAAAAAACACAACAAATTTTAGAGCATTTTCCCATTACTGGGGTTTGTCTGGGTAGGGAGAGGGGAGTGGGAGGGGTCTTGCAGGACAGAAGAATAAAGACCGCTGGTCCAGAACAATTGTCGCGAGATGTTCGGGTATGCGTTTTTATTTTACTCTCCCACCGCCCCGACCCCTGACAATAAAACAATTTGCCCCTAACGGGTTTCGAATCCGCTTTCTGAAAGTTTGGAGTACGAGTTATCAATTCGGCCACAAGCTCTCCGATGTGGGGAGCTGATGGGAAAAGTTAATCGGTAAATAAAAGACGTATTTGTTAAATCCGGTCAGGTCGATCTCTTTGGCCCATTTATATATGCTTCCTGCTTACAGAATTTCTCCACAAAAAAAATGAAATAAAAAAAAAACAATATCGCCCAACGTGGGGCTCGAACCCACGACCCTGAGATTAAGAGTCTCATGCTCTACCGACTGAGCTAGCCAGGCATAGTTCAGAAAGCAAAGTGTATAAATGTCAATTACAGCTTCTCGAATTTTCACGAGGGTAAAGTGACTACCTGCTCAGTTTTTGTAGGACGCCATCATCAGGGTCATTGTGATTTCTAATATTCATCAATCCTCTATCGTGGTCGACACATGGGTTTGGTTTTTTTTTGGTAGCGTTTATTGGAGGCTCATGTGTTTACTCGATCTTTCTGTCTTACCACGTGGCCAAAACCATTGTATCTGTGTTTCTTTATGTATTCTATGGCGGAAATTATTCCTAACTTTTTTTCTCAGTTCATCATTTTTTTATCTTTTGTTTCAGACGTTTACATATCATGCGTCTAGCACATTTCATCGCGGTAGTGGTTACTTTTTTTTTTTATTGTTCTTGAGTATTATGAAATAAAAACTCATACCCGGACACCTCGTGGCGTCTGCGCGGACAAGCGAGTTTTATTATCAGGTCCATAGTCTTTCAGCCCCCCCCCCCCCCCCAAAGCAGACTCATGTAAAGGGGAAATGCCGTAAAGATAAGGCTCTTAAGTCTCGAGTCTGCCTTAGAAGCTCAACTTCGGAATGAAGATTGTGTGCACGTTTTACATCTTGAGTTATTTCCTTTTGATTATTTGCTTATTTGGTTATGGAAGGCCCCGGTATCACTGCAAACGAATTAAAATCCATAATTGCTCAACCGACCGTGCCAGCGTAATCATCTGAATCTCATCTCTCAAACAAAGAAAGGTAACTGTAGTCCCCATCATAGCAGTCTCAGCACACGCCAAAAGACATAAGACGAAACCGCGCAGAAAGTGAACACAGCCAACTGTTCCCTGTCATACAATATCATCATTCATCGAAAGCAATTGGAAGATCGAAACATGATCAAAACAAATGAGACACAGCTCACGGTGTGCAAGGAGCACTTAACTCAGTATCTCCTGCAACAAGTCGGACTTGGAATATGAGGAAACTGCAACAAGGAACACTTTTCATGCATAGCTTTTAATTGTTCCCGCCGCTTATCCACCATATATCAGGAGTTCACGTCCTCTTGAAAATGATGATCGTCATATTTTTTAAAAATGTAGAGCGCTTGATGATGTTTGACCATCGATGTTGACTCCAATTCCGAACATATAGACACACAGTTAGTCGTCAGATTATCCCCGTCGCACATCAAACAACCGACCGTAAGATTAGCGTACGGCCGGTCTAGAGTTAAGGGATATACGATGAACCATTATGATGACGCAGCACACAAAAAAGTCGTACATACAATTTCGCTCCCTATCGATTTCTGACTACTCTAGTAAAAGCAGCCTAAGACGAACAAAACACTGTGCAAATTCCGTAAAGAGATAACACTGCGGCTGACGAAGTAGTTTACATTGATAAGTAGCATGGAAATAACTTGCGTCAAGGAATTCCAACAACGGCCATGAACAGCACCAATGTGACTTAAAGCGCAGATCAAGTCTAGACGTTGAAAGATCACATTCACAACACTTGATTTGTCAAAAAGGGACTGTTGCTGGCGTACAACATCGCTTTAGCGGCGCAGATGTAACAAGAAGGTCATCACTTTTACTTTAACGCAGAAAAGTACAACGGAGAACCGAAATTAATCAGATTCTGAACGCATTTACTGCAGCGAACAAGAGAACGTGACCTAGATCCCACCATCTTTACAACGGAAGTCCAATGTTATTTTCTTGTTGGACACCAATGGTGATATTTGTCCGATGATATGATAAGCTATGAAGTCCGCTTCGTTATGTCTATCTTGTCCTGTTTCCCTCCTTTTATGTCAGATCCACGGTTACCAAAGTGATTCATTTTCTTATTTATATCAACATTTACATGTCGACAGTTTTTGACATCAACCACGGCCCGATGATTCTCGCAGAAGCTACCTTATGCAAGTCATGTTCGCAACATTCATTTTTGCATGTCAAGTACGGTCTCTTATAACACAGAAGACTTAATCTGAAATTGGAGAAATCGTGTTTCGCCAACAAGTGGGGAAAAGACAAAAGTAACAACAAAACTATGGATCACTACCCTAGGAGGGTACACTTTTGGTGGTAAAATTCAGCCCAATGTTTTCCTGTCTAGTTCAAAGGATATGAATTTAATAAAAAGAAAATGTTCGCGTGTTATTTGCCTCTTACATGGGGAAAGACCCCGGTTACTTGACTGTTATAGAAGGAGCAGGATCAATTTTGATACAAGAAATATCACAAAAAATACAGTTCTACCTTGCGTGACAATCACGAGCTAGTAAAATGTACGTAAAATTTCATAAGTTAAATGACTTCTCAGTATTTTTGAGGTTTCGTTGATATTTGAAATCGTAAAATAAAATTGTGTTTACAATTGCAAGTCATGTGTTTACTATCTTCTTTTTCCTGTCAACTGCAGTCTCTTATAACAGAGAAGACTTAATGTGGAATTGTAGGAATCGTGTTTCCCCAAGAAGTGTGAAAAAGACAATATTAACAACCAGAATGTGGGTCGCGACAAGTGTTGGTAGAAAATGGTCAAATTAATCGGTAAATAAATAGCATATTTGTTAAGTCCGGACGTGTCGATCTGTTTGCATTATATATTTATATGGTTCTTGGTAACAGATTTTTCTCCTGAAGAAATTACATTTAAACAAGAATTGTCGCCCAACGTGGGGCTCAAACCCACTGTTATAGTGTGACTCAGTCATGGGCGATAATGGAAGAATAGAAGAATATGACGATAGACAGAAGAATAAAAGAATGAGGCGATGACGATGTGAAGTAGGATAGTTTTAGGCGGCGTAGAAAAGACACTCTTCAGAGGATTAGGAAGGAGACGTTAAGTCTACCCAACTCAGTCGCTGAGTCGTAATCAACTTGAAGATTACCAGTGAAATGCGTACAGGTGGTCAGCCTAAAGCCAGACAGATGTTTGCTCTGGTCGACAAAGTTGCGTAACGCAACGACACGGCCGCTGGTTCCTAGGAAACTCTTATATCGGCAGACGCCTTGAAGTCCAGTGAAGACCTGAGATGAAAGCGGACAACTAAACTGCCCCGCGTAATCAAAAGACCAGGTTATCTTTACGTTCAACAGTGATTACTCTTTGAGTCTCTGAATTGGAAATCGCCTGGAGTTTTAGTTGTTAGGGGACGGACTTAGGAAGATGGACAGGTTCGACAGGACTCCTAAAGTAATAAGACTTTAGAGATAATTAAAAAGGCGGAGCTAGAGAGATAGTGACGGTCAGGAGACGTAGGTTAGGCCGTATCAGTGGTCGGGGGGGGTGTGGTCACCTGGGACTTAAACCCCGAGACCCTGGGAACTAAGGAGATTAGGAGAGGAGAGGCCCAGAATGCTTTTGGGGCGAGGAGCAGTAGCTAGAGAGACATTCAGCTACACTCGGTGAGACTCAGCTACACTCAGCAGACTCGAGACAATTCGGCCACACTCGGCCAGACTGAGCACATTCAGATACTAGTTCCTCAGCACTATCAGAAAGAGACATTCCTTTCTGTTGCCGTGACGCAGGATTTTATTCTTTTAAAGAAGGACCTGGAAGAAAAAAAAAAAAGTAAGAATTTTCTCTTAACCAACTCTGACGTCCATCTACGCACTTCCAGCGTAAACCTACGCACTTCCAGCGTAAACCTACATACTTACAGCAACGAGTGCCGTCCTCATAATTTGCAAGTACCCATGAAGTTGAGCCTAGTAATGTGTTTGTGTACAACACACCAGCGAACCTTGTCTACAGAAGTTAATCAAGCCTAGCCATCTGTGTCCAAAATAGTACATCGAAGTCCAGTGTAAGAATGGCTGCCTGTTTGTGAGACTACACCCTGTTTATCTTAAAATCCCGAAGAAGCGACTAGAAGTGCCAACCCGCAGTGATCTTTCCCGAGCTATATCAAAGTAGAAGTGAACATTCATATTCATAAAGTAGAACTTCCTGTAAGGAAAGAAGTAAAAGTGAAATAGACAGAGAGAACAAAATGTGAAAATGATGTCCACATTGAGAACCTGAAAGAAGACTAAGTAGTTAATTATTGTTTTAAATTAGTATATTATTGTGTAGTTGTTAGGATGTTACATAAGTGTGTTAGGTATTCCATGGACTTCAGAAGCATGTAAGTTGATTTTTCTTATATATTTTAGAGATGCATATGATATGTTGTAACAAGGTTGTGTGAAGTAAATAAGTTTTTTCTTGAGTGTTAGTGGAAGATCGTAGAAATTCTTTGACCGATTTAAACGTGTGTGCGTGTGTGTGTGGCTAGCGAATAAGTTCATTGTTATTAATTAATTATCAAGATGAAGAGAGGCATGACTCCCACTTTGCAGACCCTGCAAGAAATTAGTAGAGTCATCACCGGTTTAGAAAATAGTTTTAGACAGCAAGAAATGAGTGCCAGTATCTCAAATTACTCTGGCGACCCATCCATGTTCAGACAATGGATGGCAGAAATTGAAAAGTATGCTCTCATTTTTCCTATAAATGAGGAAGACAAGAAATTAATAGCTTTTAAAACAAGTAGAGGCGAAGTATCTGACTTCATCCAGAGAAGGCTAAAGAATGAACCTTCAAGCACATGGAAGTCCCTCAAGATAGAATTAAAACTAGGTATGCTGCTGTAGGAGATGCCTACACTGCTTTCATACTTTTGAGGAAGTTTAAACAAGAAAGAGGGGAGACAATAACTGCATACAGTAATAGACTTTTAGAGCTAGCAGAGGAATCTGGTTTAGAAAAAGATAATTTTGGTAGACAATTAATAGAGACTTTTATAGATGGACTAATATCCACAGATCTAAAACTACACTTAGCGAGGCTGAACCCTGAGACGCTAGATGAAGCTATTAATGTCTCTATTAAAGAAATCGGGTTCATGAAGAAATTGAATTTAAACCTACCTGAAGAACGCCCAACCATCAGTGAATGGTTTAATAAAAGAAAAATAGTAGAAAAGCCTAGGGAAGTTAATCAAGCGAGTAATAGATGGAGAAATAAGGGAGGACTAAGTGAATTGAGTAAAGAAGTATATGCAGTGAGAAGGGAAACAAGGCATGTTCACGGAAGAAGATTAGCACCCCAGGAATCTAGGTGGAGATGGAATGACAAAAGACAAACTGCTGGACGTAAGAGCTATGAAATAAATAGTGTAGACAGGATTGAAATTAATAAAGTGAATGGTAAATCAAACTTTTGGCCACAGCATATTAATCAAACACCCAGGCGTGGTTGGCAAGATCCCTCTGGAGTCGAAGAGAAGCGCGCAACCAAGCACGTGGGTGCGAGAACGATCAAGTGGTCCAAATCAAACGGCCCAAACATCAAGACCAACAGGCTGTCTAGCCTGAAACAATACAAATTAATCAGAAAGGAGAAGGAATTAGAAGAGACTGAGAACAGAATGATCGACAGTGCTACACAAACAGAAGGTACTGATAGAGAAGTATTAGTGACACAGGTAAGCAGTGCACAAACACAGACTGTAGAGGTTAGAGGACAAACTAAACATAATGATAAGATAACACAAACGAGGGAGGTGAAGAAACAAGTTAGAGACGCCTGTGTGGCTACAAACATCCTAGAAGATGTAATTTCAAGACAAGATGCCGAAATAAGAATTATGGAAAAGAGAAGTGAAAGAGACGAGTTGATGCTATTAGAGCTGAAAGACACAGTAGATAGGCTAGAGTGCAAAAACAAGTGTCTAGAAACAAGAATTAAAGAGCTTGAAACACGTGAAGAACAAAAGGCTGAGACTGACAGACACAGTGTGTGTATGAGTCGAGAAGTTGATCAGATGAAAGCACAGAATAGCCAACTTTTAGGTGAAGTCAAAGAGTCCAAAGATTTAATTGTAAGTTTAAGAAAGGAGAAATCAGAAGTAGATGACAAAGTAAAGAACCTAATACGAGAGAAGTCTGACTTAGAGGAAGAGGTAGCGTCTCTAAGGCGAAAGAAATCTACTACAGAAAATTTGAAGAAGGAAAACGAGAAAGGGAAACTTGATAGGATAGAACGCAACAGTGATACAATAGTGTAGAGGTTGTAAGTAAAAGTGCTGAGAAGAAAATTAACGAACTAGCAGTGTTTCATGCATTAGAGAAAGCAGCTGATAAATATGCGCGTGAAATGGACAAGGAATTAGAGGATATGGCAGATGGGGTAAAGATAGCAAGAAACGTCCTGAAACTGACAGATTGCCTACAATACGAGAAAGGAGAGTTGCTGCCATAAATGAAGAGTTTGAAAAGACCCAAATAGAAAAGGCAGAGCAAGTGAAATTTTGGCCATTGGGAACACCAGAACGTGATGCCATTATCGCTGAAAGAAGAAGAAAAGACGATGAAAGAGTCAAAGTAGACCTGCCTTTTGCCATACGATTGGGACGACGGCAAGAGTTTTTTGACCACCAGAAAGAAATAGATAAAGGTAACAGATTCAGAGAAGATCATAGGTCAGAAAGAGGAGACCTGACAACCACTAGTGATGGAAGAGATAAAAGATACAAAAAGAAGAAACATACATATTAAGAATTGTAATTATTTTACTTGTGGATGTTGTAACTAATAAGGTGTAAGAGTCTACTAACTTTGAGACGAATTTTATATGTATAATGTCAGTGTGCACTGAATGATGAGTAGGAGTCTGTAAATGTACTGTTGCCTTAATGAGGAGACAGAACTATATGTATGAAGATGTTAGTGAGTCACCTGAAGTAAACAAACAAAATGGTAACCATGTTTACATCGGTTTAAAAAAAGTTTGAGTCAAGTTAAGAGAACTTAGAATTTACAGGAAATAGAGTATGCATGGAGAGAGTCTTAGGAGACTAAGAAGAGACGAGAGAGTCAGTGACCCGAAATGGAGAGACTCTATGAGTTATATAGGAATTCCAAGTGTGGAACAGCATTGTGAGATGTACACATGTGTGTATGAAGTGTGTTGTGGATAGTTTAATGGAAGTCTAGACAGACTAGATTCTGTATCAAATTTAAGTCATAATTTTGATTGCTATGTGTTTGTGATTACTCTATGCTTCAATGTTCGGTCTGTCCAAGACTGTGGGGTGTATGATTTGAGGAGAAACATGTTGTGAAATGCACATTTTTTAAAATACAATTTTATGAAAATGTAATTATATGTTGACGGGGAGAATTGCCTAAAATTTAGGAATATGCGGGGAGAAGGAACAGATAAGAAGACTGTCGACCCGACATGAGTTGACCAGTAAATTAAGCCTGTGGCTAAGAGATTCTGTAAGAAAGCGTATTGCTATGCAGACAACTTTATTAGCAGTGCCAGAAGAGCACGTGTTCAGGGAGAATAAGAGAACAGAGTAGACGGGTCTTGTTTCTTTGTCAGAACTGGCACAGATATGATGCCGAAGAAAGACGTCTTATTAGGCAATTAAGAGAGTACAGTGCGAAGGCCGATCGAGCCTTAAATATTTCAGAATTGATGTTTCCACAAAATGTTTTGTATACATGAGACACATGTCGTGTCGCAAAGATGTTTATTGAATGTCATGATATTGTTGTAGAATTATGAATGTTGTATATGTAAACACCAATTACAGAACCTACCGGTTTAAATTAATAGACGGAAACAAATGTGGGTTAGACATAGACAAAACAGACGATGACCTCAATTTAGCTGGCCTACATTCAGGCTAGGTCCAGAGTGACGTCACGTTAGTCAGAGGCTTCAAAGCAAAACAAAGTGGCATGGCAGAGCGATGTTGTAAGATGATTGTATACATGATGGATTTTTCTTTTGAGATTCCAGTTTATAGATGTTGAATTTGTATTTCTAATTGTTGTAATAATTGATGTACAATGAGAAAAAGGAAATTAGTTAGCCCATTAAGGAAGTAGAAAGAGAGCAGTCACACTATGTTTTTATTTTGAGTTAAATTGATCTATGAATATATCAATTCAACTGAAATGTTGACGGAGATATATGTTATAGTGTGACTCAGTCATGGGCGATAATGGAAGAATAGAAGAATATGACGATAGACAGAAGAATAAAAGAATGAGGCGATGACGATGTGAAGTAGGATAGTTTTAGGCGGCGTAGAAAAGACACTCTTCAGAGGATTAGGAAGGAGACGTTAAGTCTACCCAACTCAGTCGCTGAGTCGTAATCAACTTGAAGATTACCAGTGAAATGCGTACAGGTGGTCAGCCTAAAGCCAGACAGATGTTTGCTCTGGTCGACAAAGTTGCGTAACGCAACGACACGGCCGCTGGTTCCTAGGAAACTCTTATATCGGCAGACGCCTTGAAGTCCAGTGAAGACCTGAGATGAAAGCGGACAACTAAACTGCCCCGCGTAATCAAAAGACCAGGTTATCTTTACGTTCAACAGTGATTACTCTTTGAGTCTCTGAATTGGAAATCGCCTGGAGTTTTAGTTGTTAGGGACGGACTTAGGAAGATGGACAGGTTCGACAGGACTCCTAAAGTAATAAGACTTTAGAGATAATTAAAAAGGCGGAGCTAGAGAGATAGTGACGGTCAGGAGACGTAGGTTAGGCCGTATCAGTGGTCGGGGGGTGTGGTCACCTGGGACTTAAACCCCGAGACCCTGGGAACTAAGGAGATTAGGAGAGGAGAGGCCCAGAATGCTTTTGGGGCGAGGAGCAGTAGCTAGAGAGACATTCAGCTACACTCGGTGAGACTCAGCTACACTCAGCAGACTCGAGACAATTCGGCCACACTCGGCCAGACTGAGCACATTCAGATAGTAGTTCCTCAGCACTATCAGAAAGAGACAGGCAGATGTACTTAAGAATACTATACGGAGTATACGGTCAACAAGATAGATAGATAACCACAGATAGAACTTTATGAATATGAAACGGCCACACACAAACGTTATTTGACAATTCATCATCGCCGATAGGCTATGTCAAGTAACACCAATAAAGACCTTGTTTATACTTGTACTAAAAAGATTGATGAGTTATATATGTGTGTCAAATGAAAGTACAAGTAGTAAGGTCAGAAAGAAGTTTGAAAGAAACCCTGCAACACCACGGCCTTGAGATTCAGAATCTGGTGCCTACCTGCTAAAATAACCGGGCTTGGTTTCTAATCAAGTAAAATATAATCTATGTGCTCGATAAAACTGACATCAGCTTACCCGTTCTTCACCAGCATTGTAGGAGTCAAAATGTGATACTACAAACTGTGAAAGTACAATCCAAATGTGTGGACTGTGTATGGAAAAGGGCGGATTGGAATCATCATCATTGAGTGCCGTATCCGCATCGAAGGTTGGCTACCGTGGAGCACCATTTCGTTCTGTCGCTTGCTTTGATGGTGCAGGTTGTCATAGGCTGACTTGTCCATCTTTTCTCTCTCTCTGCGTTCAGGACTCAATCAGAGTAAGGATTCCAGACTCTCACATGAAGTCAGGCTAAGTGTGTTGATCGCCCCCACAGACAGAACATAACAATCAGATTCTGTCAGATCCACTCTGACTGAACACCCGTTAATACGTTGCACTGTGTTCTGCGCCAGTGGCCCAGTGCATCCGATTTCAGCCAGCATTTTATTCGGGTTTGCTTTCCCTAGTCTTTGATTGTCCCCAATCTTCCTGCAAGGCAGCAGATTGTCTTTTCTGTAGGGGGATTCTGCCCTTAGATGGTAGGCCCTCCCAGGTTTACGAGCACCATCTGCCCGAGTCACTAGAGGTGACTAACACAGACATGCACACACAAAGATGTGAGATGTGACTAACACAGACACGGACACACAAAGATGTGAGATGTGACTAACACAGACATGCACACACAAAGATATGAGATGTGACTAACACAGACATGCACACACAAAGATATGAGATGTGACTAACACAGACACGGACACACAAAGATATGAGATATGACTAACATAAACATGCACACAAAGATATGAGATATCACTAACCCAGACATGCACACACAAAGATATGACATATGTCTTTGATGTTACTTTTGATGTTACTCGTCCATGTTAGTCTTGGTGTGCCTCTGCCTCTTTTACCTTGTATGTTCCCTCCCAATATTGCTTTTAGTAGGCTGCTGTTTTTTTAACATGTCCGAAAAATATCATAATATAACTATCGGGGGCCATAATATAATTAATGTAAGGTATGCTGATAATAAGAGTAGCCGCGATAGCTCAGTGGTTAGTGAACTGGACTACAAAGGACAAGGATTAGGGTTCGATCCTAACCGACGCCCTCCGGGTTGACCCAGCCTTAATGGGTACCGGATTTTTTTTCTGGGAAAGTAAAGCGGCACGGGCGTAATATCAACCACATTACCCCAAAAGGCATGTAAATTTTATGGTCACTAACACCAAATTCCCTATACGTCGCCACTTGGCGTGACGGAGGTACTTTACTTTTTTTTACTATGCTAATAATAAACAGTCTCAATAGCTAAGAGTGTAAATGAGTTACAAGAAATGTTAGACATTATAGTGAAAGAAAGCACAAATAAAGGACTCGGCCTTAATAGCAAAAAGATAGAAGTAATGGTAACAACAAAGAAAAAGTCATTACCGCAGTGATAGGACAAATGGAACAATATTAAAGCAGGTAAATTAATTTAAATATTTGGGAATATTGTTAACCTCAGATGGTAGATGTACAACATGTGAGATGCAGAATGGCTCAGGCAAAAGTAGCTTTGCAAAAAATGAGGAAGTTACTGTACAATCAATTTTTGATAATAGAAACAAGAAATAAAGTTCTTAAATGTTATGTAGAGCCAGACTTAACATATGGATGTGAATCACGGACAGTAGGACAGCAGACATGAAAATCGCTGGTGGCTGTAGAAATGTGATTTTACAGAAGAATGTTGAGAATACCATGGACAGCTAAGAAGAGTAATGAAAACGTCATGAAAAAGGCCAAAGCAAAAAGAGAGCTAATTTCCAATATTAGGAAGAAACAATCATCATTTTTTGGCCGTGTAATGAGAAGGGAACAACTGGAATATATTGTAACAACTGGGAAAAATAAAGAATAAAAAGATAGAGGGAAGCGAAGAGAGAAAAAAAAACACCAGATAGTTTAAGAGAATGGCTTGGCAGAAGGTTAACAATGGAAATGATTAATAACTGTCGAGGTCAAAAGTTGTGGATAGACATGATAACCTACGCCAGCAGGCACAGTACTTGATGAATTGTGTTTTGTAGTTCTCTTTTCATTTTTAGTTGTTTTAAGACTTTATTGTTTGTTTTCTTTTCTTTCCATCCAATTCTTTCTATTATTATATTAATCCACATTTCAATGGTTTCAATTTTCTGTTCTGTTCTTTTTGGCTTAATGTCCATGTTTCTGCACTATACGGGAATGTTGAGAAAATGTAACATTTTGCTATTCTTAGTTTTAGCCTTGGTGTTATTTGTTTAGATGTTAGTATATTTTTTCATGGCATTAAAATTATTTATTTTTTTGCCATTCCTATTCTTTTGTTAATTTCAATTGTACATTTTCCATCACTGGTTATAATATGTTCAATGCAGTTGTAGCTCTGAACTGTCTCCAGGTCTATTCCTTCAACTTTGATATCCACTTGTATGTTTTGAGTATTATCGTTGTTTATGATCACAGTTTTAATTTTTTTGATATTCACATACTGTGTTTGAATACTTAATATTAGCAGAAAAAAAATACAGAAGGTGTAAGGGACAGATGTAAGGAGAAGAAGACAATGTTGAATAGACTGACAGCGCGGCACGGGAATAAAGAGCATAACTGTTGTACAGGGACACGATCGAGGGTATTGAGATACATGATGTAAAAGTGCTTCGGCGTGGACCATGTATCAATTCTAATATTAATGGAACTTTTCTCTAACCGAGACTGGCCTCGCAATCTGGCACTGGGTGAAACAATCGCGAGAAGTAACAAGAGAAATGGCACCTGCTGGGCACTTTGGATTGAGGGCATGGATCTGAGCACACCATATTCTCTCGACGCTGTTAGGCATCTGGGATACACGCGCGCGTGAGCACACACACACACACACACATACACACAGGTACTCCTGGCACTACTCTGAATTTGTAGCAGTAAAATCTGATAGACCAGTGGCACACACACACATACACATACTGGAACAATATCCCCCCCCCCCACCCACATGTGGCAGTAAAAGAAGCAGATAGACCGGGAACACACACACACACACACCATACACACTCACACTGGTACTCCAGACACTACTCCCACACTTTGTGGCGGTAAAAGCTGATAGACCTAGGAGCACTGACAAAACAGAGAACTGTCCGCTACGTGGCGTCCTGCTTCGTACAGCTAACACATCATTCCACAAAGGTAATTGCTATGGGACTATCTTTACTTATTTAAAAAAAAAAAACAATAATTTTGGTGGGAGAGTGATGGAATGGGGGTGGGGTGGGGGGGGGTCTGTGTGACAATAAAATGTCAGTGGTTACAAAATAACGGGGGGAACCCAGCACAATTATTGACAGGAGGAAAGATATAAAGACGGTGGTAGAACAATTAGAGGGGGAGAGAGAAAGAAATAATGTTAGAGCTTGACAAACATACATAGAGAAGTGTGTTAGATGAAAGAATAATATCTGCTTCAAATGCGAAGTACTGTCATAACCATCAAGTACCGTGCCAGCTGGCGTAGGTGATTATGTCTCTCCACAATTTTCGATTTCCACAGTTTTTTTTTTATAATTTCTGTTGTTGATCTTCTGCCAAGCCATTCTCTTAAGCTGTCTGTTATTTTTTCTCTTTGCTTCCCTCTATCTCTTCGTCCCTCAATTTTTCCAGTTGTTACAATATATTCCAGCTGTTTCCTTCTCATTACATGGCCAAAAAATGATAACTGTTTCTTCCTAATATTGGAAATTAGCTCTCTTTTTGCCCCTTTTATTACTCTTCTTAGCCGCCTATGGTATTCTCAACATTCTTCTGTAAAACCACATTTCTCCACTCTCCAATGATTTTATTGTCTTTGTCCTATTGTACATGATTTAATATCAATATGTTAAGACTGGCCCCACATAACTTTTAAGAATTTTTTTTCTTGTTTCTATTTCTTACTATTGCTAAGTAATCATGGCAAATACAGATTGTGGTAGCATTGCACTTCGCCCTTCCTCCTCATTAACTACGCTTCTCATTAACATCCCTTATCATTAACTACCCTTTTTATTACCTATACTTCTCATTAACTGTCCTTTTCGTTAACTACCTTTCTCACTAATTACCTTTGTCATTAACAACCATTCTCATTAACTACCCTTCTCATTAACTACCCTTGTTATTAACTACCCTTCTCATTAACTACCTTTCTCATTAACTACCCTTCTCATTAACTACCTTTCTCATTAACTACTTTTAAAATTAAATACCCTTCTCATTAACTACCTCTTTCATTATATATGGCCCTTTTCGTCTTGTCAGACGGTCTAGTGGAGGCTATTGTGTATTTTTTTGAGGTATTGTTTTTGCCGAACAGCTTCTCTCGTGGCTAATTCTACCAATGTTTGACAAACACACGCGGTCACATAATGAACAGGTCAGGCTCGCTGGTCCACAGGGTTTACCATCCTTTTTCATGAGTCTCTTCTCTTCTAAGTCCTGTCTTAGAACAGTCTCAAATGTTGTTATACCGTTCCTTATACGTGCTCTCCATGATGTGCGATCACTTGCCAGATGTTGTCAGTCGTTTTCACAGATGGAGAAGTCTTTCATTAACTACCTTTCTTATTAACTACCCTTCTCATTAACTACCTTTCTCATTAACAACTCGTTTCATTAACTACCCTTCTCATTAACTATACTCAACACAGACTACATTAGCACTAACATTTCTCAACATTAACACCCCTCTATGTTAAAAGCCTCCTCATTAAAATCGCTCCTCATTCTTTACAATTAACAAGCTCCTCTCTAGTATTGCTCTTTAGATAACTATCGCAAGTCAGAATCAATATCTCCACTGGTTTTTGTCAAGTCTGTTGCTTGCTTGCTTGCTTCCTTGCTTTCGCCCGATGACTAAAGGAGTACACCTCTTCGTCATCCGCCCTTAAAAGGACATTAAATGGCATGTCTACGTTGTATTGTGGTTAGCAGTATAACTGTTATATTTACGCCTTTCGGCCCAACACATCCGACTTCAGCACGACATTTTTGATTACCGGGTTGTCTTCCCTCTTCGATCCCTACTCACTTGGCCAGACTAGACAGGTTAATCTGTTACTAGAGGCACCACGGAGAGGTGGAGCAGGGTCTGCTGGATGGTTCTGGTTCACCGATCCTGGCACAAGCCATCAGCTGTGGGGGGGGGGGGGGGGGGGGTCCCTGACAACTTTCAGCTTTGCTGCTGCGAGGCGCGCCTGCGTCACCCGTCAAGTCTGTTGAATTAGTAGCTTGAGCAACGTGTCAAAAATGTTTGTAGGAAATGATCTGAAAGTAGAAAATTTGATAGAAAACTGTTTGAAAACATAGATTTTGTTTGTATGAAATGATGTGAAAGTAGAAAATTTATTAGAAAACTGTTAGAAAACTGTTTGAAAACATAGATTTTGTTTGTAGGAAATGATGTGAAAGTAGAAAATTTATTAGACAACTGTTAGAAAACTGTCTGAAAACATAGATTTTGTTTGTAAGAAATGATCTGAAAGTAGAAAATTTGTTAGAAAACTGTTTGAAAACATAGATTTTGTTTGTATGAAATGATGTGAAAGTAGAAAATTTATTAGAAAACTGTTAGAAAACTGTTTGAAAACATAGATTTTGTTTGTAAGAAATGATCTGAAAGTAGAAAATTTGTTAGAAAACTGTTTGAAAACATAGATTTTGTTTGTAGGAAATGATGTGAAAGTAGAAAATTTATTAGAAAACTGTTAGAAAACTGTTTGAAAACATAGATTTTGTTTGTAAGAAATGATCTAAAAGTAGAAAATTTGTTAGAAAAATGTTTGAAAACATAGATTTTGTTTGTAGGAAATGATGTGAAAGTAGAAAATTTATTAGAAAACTGTTTGAAAACAATACATTTTGCTTGTAAGAAATTATCTGAAAGTAGAAAATTAGTTAGAAAACTGTTTGAAAGCATAGATTTTGTTTGTAGGAAATGATATGAAAGTAGAAAATTTATTAGAAAACTGTTTGAAAACAATACATTTTGTTTGTAAGAAAGGATTTGAAAGTAGAAAATTAGTTAGAAAACTGTTTGAAAGCATAGATTTTTTTTGTAGTAAATGATGTGAAAGTAGAAAATTAGTTAGAAAAGTGTTTGAAAATATACATTTTGTTTGTAAGAAAGGATTTGAAAGTAGAAAATTAGTTAGAAAACAGTTTGAAAGCATAGATTTTGTTTGTAGGAAATGATGTGAAAGTAGAAAATTAATTAAAAAACTGTTTGAAAACAATACATTTTGTTTGTAAGAAAGGATTTGAAAGTAGAAAATTAGTTAGAAAACTGTTTGAAAACAATACATTTTGTTTGTAAGAAATGAACTGAAAGTAGAAAATTAGTTAGAAAACTGTTTGAAAACATAGATTTTGTTTATAGGAAATGACGTGAAAGTAGAAAATTTATTAGAGAACTGTTAGAAAACTGTTTGAAAGCATAGATTTTGTTTGTAAGAAATGATGTGAAAGTAGAAAATTAATTAAAAAACTGTTTGAAAACAATACATTTTGTTTGTAAGAAATGATGTGAAAGTAGAAAATTTATTAGAAAACTGTTTGAAAACAATACATTTTGTTTGTAAGAAAGGATTTGAAAGTAGAAAATTAGTTAGAAAACTTTTTGAAAGCATAGATTTTGTTTGTAGGAAATGATGTGAATGTAGAAAAATTATTAGAAAACTGTTTGAAAATATACATTTTGTTTGTAAGAAAGGATTTGAAAGTAGAAAATTAGTTAGAAAACTGTTTGAAAGCATAGATTTTGTTTGTAGGAAATGATGTGAAAGTAGAAAATTTATTAGAAAACTGTTTGAAATCAATACATTTTGTTTGTAAGAAAGGATTTGAAAGTAGAAAATTAGTTAGAAAACTGTTTGAAAGCATAGATTTTGTTTGTAGGAAATGATGTGAAAGTAGAAAATTAGTTAGAAAAGTGTTTGAAAATGTACATTTTGTTTGTAAGAAAGGATTTGAAAGTAGAAAATTTGTTAGAAAACTGCTTGAAAGCATAGATTTTGTTTGTAGGAAATGATGTGAAAGTAGAAAATTAATTAAAAAAAGTGTTTGAAAACAATACATTTTGCTTGTAAGAAATTATCTGAAAGTAGAAAATTAGTTAGAAAACTGTTTGAAAGCATAGATTTTGTTTGTAGGAAATGATGTGAAAGTAGAAAATTTATTAGAAAACTGTTTGAAAACAATACATTTTGTTTGTAAGAAAGGATTTGAAAGTAGAAAATTAGTTAGAAAACTGTTTGAAAGCATAGATTTTGTTCGTAGGAAATGATGTGAAAGTAGAAAATTAGTTAGAAAAGTGTTTGAAAATATACATTTTGTTTGTAAGAAAGGATTTGAAAGTAGAAAATTTGTTAGAAAACTGTTTGAAAGCATAGATTTTGTTTGTAGGAAATGATGTGAAAGTAGAAAATTTATTAGAAAACTGTTTGAAAACAATACATTTTGTTTGTAAGAAAGGATTTGAAAGTAGAAAATTAGTTAGAAAACTGTTTGAAAACATAGATTTTGTTTGTAGGAAATGATGTGAAAGTAGAAAATTAATTAAAAAACTGTTTGAAAACAATACATTTTGTTTGTAAGAAAGGATTTGAAAGTAGAAAATTAGTTAGAAAACTGTTTGAAAACAATACATTTTGTTTGTAAGAAATGATCTGAAAGTAGAAAATTAGTTAGAAAACTGTTTGAAAACATAGATTTTGTTTGTAGGAAATGATGTGAAAGTAGTTGACGCTTATTACATGTGATAAAGTAGAGTGGTTATGTTTTCGAAACAATGGTCGATTGCGAACCCCTTTTTACAACGTTGCACTCATCATAGCCCCTCTGAAATAATTTCTGTTTCTAACTAGATCTCCCACTTCTTCTTTTGTTACATTCACCTCTTTGATTTATTATAACCACCGTCTTCTTGGTCTGCCTCTTCTCTCGTCTTCCATGAATCATGCTTTACATTATTGTTCTCTTCAGTCTACTGTGTCTTTCGACATGGTCATAGTATTTAATTGTCTTATGTAAGATGCTTATAAGTCATCTCTTTTAGTGTTTACATCCTTCACTGCCTTCGTTGCTTTTTTTCATTATCCGCGGTATCCTAATGATTTCTCTGTAGCAATTTATTTCGAAAGAACCAGTTTAAAAAAAAAAAAAAGTGTTATTTGCTAGTTTGCTCACGATTCACAACCATCCTTTGTTATTGGGAAGACACAGGCGTCAGTAATTTTAATTTGTCTGCTTTGCTAATTTAGATCTCATGGTATATGCTCAAAACCTGGATCGACACACGCTTTGTTTTATGTCATTTACGTAGACCACTCTTGTCAATTGTGCGATTTCCAGACCTATTATGTTCTTTTTGTAACTCCAGAGCTTGTTATCAGTACCATATACATTTCCTGTCAGATTCATATTCTACACAACTGTTTGTTTGAAACTAAAAGTGGCATTTTAGTACTAATCTTATAAATGTTTCAACATTAATAGGTCAAGATGGTTTGCGTCTACTAAATCTCGCTCATTCTTAACTCTTTCAGCACGTTACGACGCATCATGTGCCATGTCAATTTCGGTCGGGTACATTGCGCCGCACAGAGCGTCACTCTTAATTTGATCAGTGTAAATTGTCATAAAAGCATATTCTCTTTACATGCCTTGTATCATCTTAGTATTGGTGAAATATAATTACTAGTTTAATTATCGAAAATATTCATATATAATATATTAAGTGTTAGATAAATATAACAGTGTAGATTGATATTTAAAACCATGAACCATTTTGTCTATGGAATATTTACCGTTGAATTGATAAAATCTTCCGCACTCAAAGAGTTAAGATTACTAACCCCACTATTGGCAGTACAGCTTCTTGGTTGCCGGACTAGTAACAAGCTGCAGGAAGAAGGTTGCCGGACTAGTAAAAAGCTACAGGAAGAAGGTTGCAGGACTAGTAACAAGCTGCAGGAAGAAGGTTGCCGGACTAGTAACAAGCTACAAGAAGAAGGTTGCCGGACTAGTAACAAGCTACAGGAAGAAGGTTGCCTGACTAGTAACAAGCTGCAGGAAGAAGGTTGCCGGGCTAGTAACAAGCTACAGGAAGATGGTTGCCGGACTAGTAACAAGCTACAGGAAGAAGGTTGCCTAACTAGTAACATGCTGCAGGAAGAAGGTTGCCGGACTAGTAACAAGCTACAGGAAGATGGTTGCCGGACTAGTAACAAGCTACAGGAAGAAAGTTGCCGGACTAGTAACAAGATGCAGGAAGAAGGTTGCCGGACTTGTAACAAGCTGCAGGAAGAAGGTTGCCGGACTAGTAACAAGCTACAGGAAGAAGGTTGCCGGACTAGTAACAAGCTACAGGAAGAAGGTTGCCGGACTAGTAACAAGCTACAGGAAGAAGGTTGCCGGACTAGTAACAAGCTGCAGGAAGAAGGTTGCCGGACTAGTAACAAGCTACAGGAAGAAGGTTGCCGGACTAGTAACAAGTTGCTGGAAGAAGGTTGCCGGACTAGTAACAAGCTGCAGGAAGAAGGTTGCCGGACTAGTAACAAGCTACAGGAAGAAGGTTGCCGGACTAGTAACAAGCTGCAGGAAGAAGGTTGCCGGACTAGTAACAAGCTACAGGAAGAAGGCTGCCTGACTAGTAACATGCTGCAGGAAGAAGGTTGCCGGACTAGTAACAAGATGCAGGAAGAAGGTTGCCGGACTAGTAACAATCTACAGGAAGAAGGTTGCCGGACTAGTACCAAGCTACAGGAAGAAGGTTGCCGGACTAGTAACAAGCTACAGGAAGAAGGTTGCCGGTCTAGTAACAATCTACAGGAAGAAGGTTGCCGGACTAGTAACAAGCTGCAGGAAGAAGGTTGCCGGACTAGTAACAAGCTACAGGAAGAAGGTTGCCGGACTAGTAACAAACTGCAGGAAGAAGGTTGCCGGACTAGTAACAAGATGCAGGAAGAAGGTTGCCGGACTAGTAACAAGCTGCAGGAAGAAGGTTGCCGGACTAGTAACAAGCTGCAGGAAGAAGGTTGCCGGACTAGTAACAAGCTACAGGAAGAAGGTTGCCGTCTAGTAACAAGCTGCAGGAAGAAGGTTGCCGGACTAGTAACAATCTACAGGAAGAAGGTTGCCGGACTAGTAACAAGCTACAGGAAGAAGGTTGCCGGACTAGTAACAAGCTACAGGAAGAAGGTTGCCGGTCTAGTAACAAGCTACAGGAAGAAGATCCATGGATGTCACAAGGACTTAGCTTACCATAGTGGACCAGGGGCAGATAAATACCATAGTGGAACAGGGGCAGATAAACACCATAGCGGAACAGAAGCATTTAAATACCATAGTGGACCAAGGCAGATAAATACCAAAGTGAAACAGGAGCAGATAAATCCACAGTGGACTGACAAAATCAGTAGGATGAACTTGAGAACAATCTATACCATTATGGCAAGCGATAGAGTGAAATGGCAATCCATGGTAGCAACAAGAGATAGAGTGAAATGGCAATCCATGGTAGCAACAAGAGATAGAGTGAAATGGCAATCCATGGTAGCAACATTCAATACTGAGATGACCCATTATTCCTATCTCAGTTCCACATTCTAGAGATGACCCATTATTCCTATCTCCGTTCCACATTCTAGAGATGACCCATTATTCCTATCTCCGTTCCACATTCTAGAGATGACCCATTATTCCTATCTCCGTTCCACATTCTAGAGATGACCCATTATTCCTATCTCCGTTCCACATTCTAGAGATGACCCATTATTCCTATCTCCGTTCCACATTCTAGAGATGACCCATTATTCCTATCTCCGTTCCACATTCTAGAGATGACCCATTATTCCTATCTCAGTTCCACATTCTAGAGATGTACATTTAGAGGCGTGCTGCCAATATAGAATAACTACACAAACTCGGGCAGGTGGTGCTCGTAAACCTGGGAGGGAGAAGACTCTTATTATCATCACAGGTGCCAGGACAAGCTGTATGGCGGTATCATCATCCATAAGTTGATCAGCGATTTCTTGGAACTTATTAATATTGGCTTCTAAAGCTGTACGCAGAAAAAGAAGATAAGCATTTCGACTGCTCGGTACTAAGGCGTCAACGTGGAAGTAAACCCCCAACATTAAAGTTATACAACACGTCATTAAGCATGCACTTTCAATGGACGGGTCCCAGAACTGACAATTTCTTCTTTTTTTCTTCTTCTTCTATCCTTCCTCTATTGCCGTTGGCGTCGAGGGGAGATACAATCTGCGATTCTTTGCTCTTCTGTTTCACCTCATCTGGTGTTATCCCTCCTAGTGACTCTAGTATTCACTTTATTCATCTGTTTGTCGTTCTTCCTCTTAATCTGGTGTTTTCGTAGCGTTTTTTTATGACTCTTTGAGTCATTGTTAGTTCTTTTTGTCTTGTTATGTGGCCAAACCAATTTATCTGTTGTTTCTTTATGTATTCGATGGCTGGTTCAATTTCGAGTTTCTTTCTCTGGTCAGTGTTTCTTACTCTGTCCATTAAGCTGTTTCCTGTCATTCTTCTGACACATTTCATTTCGGTGGTCGTTATCTTTCTTATTGTTCTTAAGTCCAGCGTCCAATTCTAGCACTGATAGAACTGACGACATGTATCAAATACTCAGTTCCGCCCCTGCTATTATGTAGGACCCCCAAGTGTAAGTCAGCGTTTGCTAACTTCTAACAAACTATCTTCCTGCTTATATACAAAACCCAAAAATGTGTTCCCCCCCCCCCCCCAGATTAAAGTCATAAGACTACAACTGACTGACAACCGTCAACAACTGAAGAGGTTTGTAAACAGTCTCTTCTAACCCTCGTGACCTTAACACACACCACACATACACACAAACACTCACACACAGATATATGCATGACCCGGTCAAGGCCACTGTTCCATTTTAAACCAATGAAAGCAATCGTTACATCAGCGCGTAGTTCTGGTTGGTTGATTCTGAATCATGCCGTACAGGTTCATGTTTACCAACTTGTAGTGTTAATGGAGTTGTGTATTCGCCTGAAAAAGCATATCTATAAATATATATTTTAGATTGCTATTGGACGATATCGATCCAACTGAATTAAATTGCAAATACGTGATGCAGGACACGGTTACACGCTATTGAAATATTGACTATTAGAATGTTTTTGTATTGCATCATCAGAGAGAACAAATTAGCGCCAAGAAGCTAAAACTTAATAATTTGAAGCATCATCATCACCATCATCATCAAGTACCGGGCCTGCTGGCGTAGGTGACCATGTCTCTCCACAACTTTCGATCTCGACAGTTATTTATCATTTTTGTTGTTGACCTTCTGCCAAGCCATTCTCTTAAGCTGTCTGGTATCTTTTCTCTTTGCTTCCCTCTATCTCATCATTTTTCCAGTTGTTACAATATATTCAAGCTGTTCTCTTCTCATTACATGGCCAAAAAATGATGATTGTTTCTTCCTAATATTGGAAATTAGCTCTCTTTTTTTTTGCTTTGGCCTCTTTCAGAACGTTTTCATTTCTCTTCTTGGCTGTCCATGGTATTCTCAACATTTTTCTGTAAAGCCACATTTCTACAGACTTCAGTGATTTTCTTGTCTGTTGTCATATTGTCCATGATTCACATCCATATGATAAGACTGGTTCTACATAACATTTAAGAACTCTTTTTCTTGTTTCTATTGTGAAAAATAATTGGGCACAATAATAACGTCAGATGGGAGATGCACCACAGAAATAAAAAGCAGAATAGCTCAGGCCAAAATAGCATTTCAGAAAATGAAAAATATCTTATGCCACAAATCTATGTCAATAAAAATGAGAAAGAGAGTCCATCGGTGCTATATAGAACCAATTCTGACCTATGGAGGCGAATCATGGACAGTAGACAAACAAATGAAAGACGATTGGAGGCCACAGAGATGGATTTCTCAGAAGAATTTTGAGAGTTCCCTGGACAGCTAAAAAGACCAATGAGGAAGTTTTCAAAGAGGCCAACACAAAAAGGGAGCTCTTAAAAACATCAGAAAGAAGCAATCAACACTTTTCGGGCACATCACGAGAAGAGGAGAGTTGTAATGCTTTGTTACAACTGGCAAAATAAGAGGAAAGAGAGATCGCGGACGACAAAGAGAGAAAATGCTGAATAGCTTGGTGTCATGGCATGGAAAACAGTCAACAACAGAACTGATACGATGCACTGTGGATAGAAGATTGTGGAGGGACATGATCACCTACGTCAACCGGTATGGCACATCATGATGATGATTGTGAAAAATGGATTGCAAAGTATCTTCCTCATTTTTTGGAAAGCTGCTTTTGCCTGGGCCATATTGCAACTCACCTCTTTTGCACATCTTCCGTCTGAGGTTAACAAAGTTCCCAAATATTTAAATTCGTTTACCTATTTTAATATTGTTCCACTTGTCTTTATTTTGCATTGAGGTGATGTCTTTTTCTTTGTTGTTACCATTACTTCTGTCTTTTTGTTATTAAGGCTGAGTCCTTTATTTTTGCTTTCTTTCACTATAATGGCCAACATATCTTGTAACTCATTTTCACTCTTAGCAATTAAAACTGTATCATCAGCATACCTTAGATTATTTATATTATGACCTCCAATTGTTATTCCAGGCATGCCCCTTATGGACCTTAAAATAATCTTACAATAAATATTAAACAAATCTGTTGACAGCACACAACCTTGCCTAACACCCTGTTTTATTTGTTGAAACATTCCCAATCGAATTTCTATTATTGTAATCTGAAGCATAGACATACACTAATATGGCCGCTAACACCATGCTCTTCATCTGTTTTTTTTTCAGTGTGTTGAGGGACCATATGTTTTTTTTAATCACTTTTGCACATCATTGTTTCTGCCACGTATTTATTAAAAGATGTATTCAGGCGGTTTTCTGCTTTCATTGGAGTTTACAAGTGCGCGAAAGGGACAAAAGTCAGAACTTTGTATCTCCTTCAACACCCGAACTTGTACGAGAGGATGTGGAGAAAGAAGAGAAGACATACAAGATAAGCAAACTGCGGTCGCCAACACATTGTCGGCAACACAAAGCTGACCAGGACCTAATAGCATCTTCCAGAGAGTCTTCCTGCAAACAGTCTGTGTCGAAAAAGGCTGAGTAAAGAGGTCTCACACAGGAACGTTCTGCTGATGTAGAAGACCTAGTATTGCATTATCGTTGGGATTGACAAGTTTCAACTGCAAACAGAGATCAAGAAAGTCTTTGTAGACTTTAACATCTACGGCTAGTGTGGGCCAGATACGAGGCACTAGGAGAAAGATGGTCACGTGGCTTATAAAGTGGAAGGACTTTGTTGTTGTCCTACAAGACGTCACAAGTCGGTCTGGCCAACGAGTGCCTTGTCAATCTCTGACGTCACAGGGCGAACCGGCCACTGGCAGCCCTGTCCTTCCCTGAAAAAGGTAAAAAAAGAGGCAACATCACCATCAGCTGACCAACAACCTAGCAGTTCTACCTCCTCGTGGTCTCCCCGGATACCAGTCTGAGTCAAAACAGGCTGGCTAACAGAAGCTAGGATCGTCGTGTTCCCTGTAGTGGTGGCTATTACTGATATAGAAGATCTAGTATTGCAATACCTCTAGGCTGGACTAGTATTTTCCCAGCATAGCCTGGGACTAGACAAACTCCAGTGAAAGCTGGGAATAGAAAGAACGCCACACCAATGAATACAAGAGGCCCCCCCCATCCTCCAAGACCCGCATGAACACTTGACATGACATCAATAACAATAATAATGTAAGAACTAACAGTTCGTGTCGTGCCGACGGAAGTTGATTGCTCATCACCATCATCACGTGCCATATCGGTTGACTTGAGCGATCATGCCCTTCCACGTTTCTCTCTCCTCAGTATACCTTATAAATTCTGTTGCAAACTATTTACTGTGCCTCATCACAAAGCTATCTAGTGTCTTCTCTCAGCATCTTCTCAATGAAACAACGAACAAATTAATCAGTCATCGCATAAGGTTGGATTGTCTATAGTGTTACAGTGGGGCTCTACTTTTCTTCTACAGGTACAGAAAATTAAAAGTAATTGGTTAAGCATTATATCATCATCATCATCATCATTAGCTAAGACACCAAGATTTGATGACCATGGTGGTTTCGAGATAAGACATCAACCTCTGGACAGGAAAATCGCGGACTCGGTGATCAATTTACTATTTGACTTCGTGACTTCTTCGGGACATCACCCTCTCCTGTTTTCCGGGAAGCCAGCTCTGATGTCTAGACCTCTAGAATAACAGCGAAAAACAGAATGTCCCGCGTGCACTTTGCGCACGGCAAAAACCCTTCGCATTTAAAGTCGTAAACAATAGGCTAAAAATGAATGTTTCCCGGGCACAAATTTTGAACTAATAAATCATCCCATGGCGAAAACGAATTTGCCGGGCCGAACTAGCGACACAACGCATCTCCGCCCACTAAATGGGTGAATGTTAAGAAGAGGAGTAAAATACCATAAAAGCTGAGATGGTGAAAACATGAAAGACGCTTGAAAAGAGAAATGTGGGGCCGGGGTTTACATTTTTGCTAAAGATCGAGAACATGAACATGTTTTAATGACAAAGTTAAACTACACGAGCCGTGCTAGTGCCACGACCTTGAACTCTATAAATGAACATGAGATACAGAAAATAGGTACATTATTGTCTTATGTGTCCACCGTGAAAGAGATTGGAGCCTCATTACGTAACACTCCAAAGAAAGCCATGGAGAGAAATTCTAACTGTTGTTTTAAGAACACAAGGTAAAAGAGGTAGAGGCAGACCAAGACTAACATGGCCGAGTAACATCAAAAGATGGATAAGTCAATCTATGACAGCCTGCACCATCAAAGCAAGAAATAGAGTGGAATGGCGATCCATGATAGCCAACCTTCGTTGCGGAGACGGCACTCGATGATGATGATTGTGTTATGGAAAGCAAACAAAAAATATTGGTGTAAATCTCAACAACAAAAAAAAAAAAAAAAAAGACCTAAATAATGATTACATCAAAGAAAAAAGGTTTTACTAATGCACGGTTAAAGTCAATAGGGCAGTGCTAAAACAGGTTAATAAATACACATGGGAATGATATGATGACTTCATAGATGTACAGCAGAGGTGGGGTGCCGAACAGCAAAGGCAAAGGCAGCATTCAGGAGAGTGAGAAAAAAAAATATTACGGAATCCATTTTTGTCGTTGAAATTACGAGCAACAGTTTTTCATTTTTATGTGGAGACATGTGGATGTGAAACATGGTAATGGGACAAAAGATAAGTATAATGAAAGAAATCGTTGAGGGTCAGAAAAATGTGATTTTACAGAAGAATGTTTAAAATAACATGTACTGCTAAACAGAGTAATATTGATGTTCTAAAAGAGGGCAAAGGAAGAAAAAAAGTTAATTTCCAATATCAAGGACACATTCATCATTATTTTGTGGCTGTATAATGAGAAAGGAACAACAGCTACAATATACTGTTAGAAGAGAACAAATCAAGAATGTAGATATAGAAGAAAGCAGAGAGGAAAGATGCAAGACAGTTTAAGAAAGTGGTTTGGTTAAAAGCTGACAACATATCAGATAAGCAGCTGTTGAGAGATGGATCGCTGCGGACGAAATGACTAATCTACATCATCAGGCAGGGCACTTGTTGATGATGACCGCACACTATCGTCCAGCAGATGAGAACTCTTGACCTTCATTTCTGCACTTCCGCTTCATCGTCTGCCACATACTTGCCAAAATAACCCCCCCCCCTCTTTTGTTCATCCACTCCCCTTTTCCTCTGTTCCCTAACCAGGTACTATTCAATCACATACACCCCACTCCACTTCTCCTCTGTTCCCTAACCAGGTACTATTCAGTCACACACACCCAACTTCTCTTTTCCATAACCAGGTACTATTCAGTCACACACACTCTCCACTTCTCCTCTGTTCCCCATACCCCACTCCCTTGTCTTCTCCACTCAACTCCCTCGCTGCCAAATCCACCACTTCCGTACCTCCACCTCTCCTCACTTACATCACAGGACATACTCCACTGTTATCCTGCACACTCCAACTTCTCCGCCCTATCACTGCCACATTCTTACTCTTGCCACTCATTCTGATCCTCCACCCCCCACATCACCTTCCACTATTTACCTGCCTACTCCCGCCTCCCCATCACCTCCCACTATTTATCTGCTTACTCCCGCCTCTCTCTATCACTTCCTACTGCTATCCTGCCTGCTCCCCGCATTCCCATTACTTCCCAGTGTTATCCTGCCTGCTCCCGCCATCCCATCACTTCCCATTGGTTTCCTGCCTGCTCCCCGCCTCCCCATCACTTCCCACTGTTATGCTGCCTGCTCCTTGCCTCCCCATCACTTCCCATTGTTAACCTGCCTGCTCCCGTGCTCCCCATCACTTTCCAATTTTATCTTGCCTGGTCCCCGCCTCACCATCACTTCCCACTGTTATCATGTCTCCCCATCACTTCCTATTGTTATCCTGCCTGCTCCCGCCTCCTCATCACTTCTCACTGTTATCCTGCCTGCTCCCGCCTCTCCATTACTTCCCACTGTTATCCTGCCTGCTCCCCGCCTCTCCATCACTTTCCACTGTTATCCTGCCTGCTCCCCGCCTCTCCATCACTTCCCACTGTTATCCTGCCTGCTCCCCGCCTCCCCATCACTTCCCACTGTTATCCTGCCTGCTCCCCGCCTCCCCATTACTTCCCACTGTTATCCTGCCTGCTCCCCGCCTCTCCATCACTTCCCACTGTTATCCTGCCTGCTCCCCGCCTCTCCATCACTTCCACTGTTATCCTGCCTGCTCCCGCCTCTCCATTACTTCCCACTGTTATCCTGCCTGCTCCCCGCCTCTCCATCACTTCCCACTGTTATCCTGATTGCTCCCCGCTCTCCATCACTTCCCACTGTTATCCTGTCTGCTCCCCGTCTCCCCATCACTTCCCACTTTTATCCTGTCTGCTCCCCGCTTCTCCATCACTTCCCACTGTTATCCTGCCTGCTCCCCGTCTCCCCATCACTTCCCACTATTATCCTGTCTGCTCCCCGCCTCCCCATCAATTCCCACTGTTATCATGCCTGCTCCCCGCCTCCCCATCACTTCCCACTGTTATCCTACCTGCTCCCCGCCTCTCCATTACTTCCCACTGTTATCCTGCCTGCTCCCGCCTCTCCATCACTTTCCACTGTTATCCTGCCTGCTCCCCGCCTCTCCATCACTTCCCACTGTTATCCTGCCTGCTCCCCGCCTCCCCATCACTTCCCACTGTTATCCTGCCTGCTCCCCGCCTCCCATTACTTCCCACTGTTATCCTGCCTGCTCCCCGCCTCTCCATCACTTCCCACTGTTATCCTGCCTGCTCCCCGCCTCTCCATCACTTCCCACTGTTATCCTGCCTGCTCCCCGCCTCTCCATTACTTCCCACTGTTATCCTGCCTGCTCCCCGCCTCTCCATCACTTCCCACTGTTATCCTGATTGCTCCCCGCCTCTCCATCACTTCCCACTGTTATCCTGTCTGCTCCCCGTCTCCCATCACTTCCCACTTTTATCCTGTCTGCTCCCCGCTTCTCCATCACTTCCCACTGTTATCCTGCCTGCTCCCCGTCTCCCCATCACTTCCCACTATTATCCTGTCTGCTCCCCGCCTCCCCATCAATTCCACTGTTATCATGCCTGCTCCCGCCTCCCCATCACTTCCCACTGTTATCCTACCTGCTCCCCGCCTCTCCATTACTTCCCACTGTTATCCTGCCTGCTCCCCGCCTCTCCATCACTTCCCACTGTTATCCTGCTGCTCCCCGCCTCTCCATCACTTCCCACTGTTATCCTGCCTGCTCCCCGCCTCTCCATCACTTCCCACTGTTATCCTGCCTGCTCCCCGCCTCTCCATTACTTCCCACTGTTATCCTGCCTGCTCCCCGCCTCTCCATCACTTCCCACTGTTATCCTGCCTGCTCCCCGCTTCTCCATTACTTCCCACTGTTATCCTGCCTGCTCCCCGCCTCTCCATCACTTCCCACTGTTATCCTGCCTGCTCCCAGCCTCTCCATCACTTCCCACTGTTATCCTGCCTGCCCCCCGTCTCCCCATCACTTCCCACTGTTATCCTGCCTGCTCCCCGTCTCCCCATCACTTCCCACTGTTATCCTGCCTGCTCCCCGCCTCCCCACCACTTCCCACTGTTATCCTGCCTGCTCCCCGCCTCTCCATTACTTCCCACTGTTATCCTGCCTGCTCCCCGCCTCTCCATCACTTCCCACTGTTATCCTGCCTGCCTCCCCGTCTCCCATCACTTCCCACTGTTATCCTGCCTGCTCCCCGTCTCCCCATCACTTCCCACTGTTATCCTGCCTGTTCCCCGCCTCCCCATCACTTCCCACTGTTATCCTGCCTGCCTCCCCGTCTCCCCATCACTTCCCACTGTTATCCTACCCACTCACTCCTCGCCCTAGTTCCCGTTTTTTGCTCTCCTCTCACATTAGACTAATCCCAGATATCCTTACTTTTTTGTGTATTCCCGTGATGTTCCTACTAGGAAATTCCCTACCATCTCACTCACTCACTCACTCACTCACTCACTCACTCACTCACTCACTCACTCACTCACTCACTCACTCACTCACTCACTCACTCACTCACTCACTCACTCACCAACTCTCTCTGCCACTATAAATAGACCGTAATTATTATAACAACACTCTCGCACATCAACCAATAATTAATTAATGACCAACTTCCAGCAGCGCTAACTGTGAGAGAAGGTCTGTAAATAAAGATAAAAAGGAGTAGAGAAAGACAGGAAAGATGAAAGAGAAGCCATTTCCTTCGGAATGACAGAAAGACAAATGTTACAACAAATAAGGACAAACGTTATTTTATTTAAGTAATTCTTATTCTAATATTTATATATACTATATATATATATTTATATATACTATATATATATATATATATATATATATAATATATATATATATATATAACTTATATAATCAAGTATGCGTATCAATAAAGACAACACTTTTATCATCGGTCAGCTTTGATTCGGAAAATGACGTGAGAGTTTAATATAAGTCTAGAAATTGACTGATGAGGATTAACATCATCATGTGCCATACCGGTTGGCGAAGACGATCATGTCCCTTCCACAATTTTCTATCTACAGGGCGTCGTATCAGTTCTGTTGTTGACTGTTTTCCATGCCATGACACCAAACTATCCAGTATTTTATCTCTTTGTCGTCCGCGATCTCTTTTTCCTTTGATTTTTGCCAGTTGTAACCAAGTATTCCAACTTTCCTCTTCTCATGAAGTAAAGTAGTAAAGTGCCCCCGTCACGTCAAGCGGCCTATAGGGAATATGGTGTTAGCGATCATAATTTTACAGACCTTCAGCACATGCTTTTTTGGGGTCATGTGGTCGGAATTACGCCCGTGCCGCTTTACTTTCCCAGTAAAAAATTCGGTACCCATTAAAGATTGGGTGAAACCCGGAGTCCGTCGGTTGGGGTCGAACCCATCCTCTTGTCCCTTGTAATCCAGTTCTTCTCATGATGTCCCCCATAAATGTTGATTGTTTCTTTCTGATGTTTTTAGGAGCCCCCTTTTTGTGTTGGCCTCATTTGCTGATGAGGATAATAAAGAAAAGAAAGATCCTTTTTGTGTTGGCCACATTTGCTGATGAGGATAATAAAGAAAAGAAAGATCCCTTTTTGTGTTGGCCACATTTGCTGATGAGGATAATAAAGAAAAGAAAGATCCCTTTTTGTGTTGGCCACATTGCTGATGAGGATAATAAAGAAAAGAAAGATCCCTTTTTGTGTTGGCCACATTTGCTGATGAGGATAATAAAGAAAGAAAGATCCCTTTTTGTGTTGGCCACATTTGCTGATGAGGATAATAAAGAAAGAAAGATCCCTTTTTGTGTTGGCCACATTTGCTGACGAGGATAATAAAGAAAAGAAAGATCCCTTTTTGTGTTGGCCACATTTGCTGATGAGGATAATAAAGAAAAGAAAGATCCCTTTTTGTGTTGGCCACATTTGCTGATGAGGATAATAAATGAAAGAAAGATCCCTTTTTGTGTTGGCCACAATTGCTGATGAGGATAATAACGAAAATAAAGAGCCCTTTCGCACCTAGAAAGTGACTTATAGGAAATATAATGTTAGCGCCCATATATCCCGACTATCGGCGCATATTTTATTTTTTTGGTCAACATTGTCAGCATTACGTCAGTACTGTATTTTTTTCCCGCAGATAAAAATATTTTGGTACGGGCTTGGTAATCAAGTGAGCTTAAATGCTTTGAGAACGTTGTTAACTTCAAAGGGTTGACAGATGTACAACACAGATGAGGCGCAGAATAGCTCAGAGATAAGCGCTGTAATCTAAAGAATAAAAATGTGTCATGTAATGCATGAAACAGTTTGTGAGTTGTACTCTTGGTTGGAAAAAAAAAATAACTCCGCGTTCGACCCACCCGCTGGCAAAAAAGGGTACCAGGGTAGTAGTCTAAACATGAGGAATGCCGTCTCGCATCGTGAGTTTAGATGCTTGAAGCGACACTATCCAGAAGTCTCCGAACACTTCTGGATAGGAGGTCGAGCACATATCGGGGAAAACACTCACTTGCTAAGACGCCGATTCAAGTCTCGTACTTATACTTTACTTTACTTTACTTTACTTTACTTTACTTTACTTTACTTTATTTTATTTTATTTTACTTTACTTTACTTTACTTTACTTTACTTTACTTTACTTTACTTTACTTTATTTTACTTTACTTTACTTTACTTTACTTTACTTTACTTTACTTTACTTTACATCAATTTTTGTCTACGGAAACTTTTTTTTCTTGCATTCGCCAGCTTTTACCTCTGACGAAGTCCATAGAGACTAGGAACTGAGTTTTGCGTGTTAATCCGTTTTTCCCTGGCAGTCGTGTGCACGGGCAGATAAATCCGTCTTTGGAGGTACTCATATTTTTTTGCCGTCGATGAGTAATTGACGTTTCAAGCCGGGCCTCGCTGCTGAGACCAGGGGTGGTTGCCGCAGAGAGAAATCATTAATAAAAATCCCAACTGGTTCAGCCAGGATTTGAACCCACAACTTCGTCTTGCCTCGAGACCAACCAGTCCCCCGTCTACGGAAATAAGAAAATTAGCTCTTCGGTGGTGTCTAAGTGAGGGGGGAGCGACTTGGTGGTCTGGAGGTCGGATACTATCTTGAAAGTCCCAGGTTCGATTTCCGGTAACGGGGTTGGAATTTTTCACTTCGAATCCTTGGTTTCTTTATGGCCTCACCGTCCCCTGGTCTCTGGGTGGTTAGATCCGATATTGAGCCTTCTCGGGATAGAGGACAAACTGGATGTCGCGTTAAAGAACCCTTGGATGTGAAAGTTAAAAATAGAAGGCCAGAAATGATCGTCAGCAGGCCAAAGATTGTTTAGTAAATATACTTATATCTAAGACAGATGTGCTGGGGCTAAAAGCGTAGCTATCGCGGTTTTGCAGTAAATTAGCAACACATTGAATCCTTGCCCACTTAATGGATAAACGCTAAGACGTAGTGTCTAATTATTGAAAGTCTTGACGGGAAACTTTCAGCAACAGCAATTGGAGGCAGTCTTGAAGTTGAACTTTCAGCAACAGCAATTGGAGCCAGTCTTGACGTGTAACTTTCAGCAACATCAATTGGAGCCAGTCTTGGCGTAAAACATTCAACAACGGCAATTGGAGCCAGTCTTGACGTGAAACCTTTCAGCAACAGCAATTGGAGCCAGTCTTGACGGGAAAATTTCAGCAACAGCAATTGGAGCCAGTCTTGACGTGTAAACTTTCAGCAACAGCAATTGGAGCCAGTCTTGACGTGAAACCTTTCAGCAACAGCAATTGGAGCCAGTCTTGACGTGAAACTTTCAGCAACAGGATTTGGAGCCAGTCTTGACATGGAACTTCAGCAACAGCAATTGGAGCCAGTCTTGACGTGAAACTTTCAGCAACAGCAATTGGAGCCAGTCTTGACGTGAAACTTCAGCAACAGCAATTGGTGCCAGTCTTTACGTGAAACCTTTCAGCAACAGCAATTGGAGCCAGTCATGACGTGATACTTTCAGCAACAGCAATTGGAGCCAGTCTTGACGTGAAACTTTCAGCAACAGCAATTGGAGCCAGTCTTGACGTGGAATTTTCAGCAACAGCAATTGGAGCCAGTCTTGACGTGTAACTTTCAGCAACAGCAATTGGAGCCAGTCTTGGCGTGAAACTTTCAGCAACAGCAATTGGAGCCAGTCTTGACGTGGAACTTTCAGCAAAAGCAATTGGAGCCAGTCTTGACGTGAAACTTTCAGCAACAGCAATTGGAGCCAGTCTTGACGTGAAACTTTCAGCAACAGCAATTGGAGCCAGTCTTGACGTGGAACTTTCAGCAACAGCAATTGGAGCCAGTCTTGACGTGAAACTTTCAGCAACAGCAATTGTAGCCAGTCTTGACGTGTAACTTTCAGCAACAGCAATTGGAGCCAGTTTTGACGTGTGACTTTCAGCAACAGCAATTGGAGCCAGCCTTGACGTGTAACTTTCAGCAACAGCAATTGGGACCAGTCTTGACGTGTAACTTTCAGCAACAGCAATTTTAGCCAGTCATGACGTGAAACTTTCAGCAACAGGAAATGGAGCCAGTCATGACGTGAAACTTTCAGCAACAGCAATTGGAGCCAGTCTTGACGTGAAACTTTCAGCAACAGCAATTGGAGCCAGTCTTGACGTGGAATTTTCAGCAACAGCAATTGGAGCAGTCTTGACGTGAAACTTTCAGCAACAGCAATTGGAGCCAGTCTTGACGTGTTACTTTCAGCAACAGCAATTGGAGCCAGTCTTGAAGTGAAACTTTCAGCAACAGCAATTGGAGCCAGTCTTGACGTGAAACTTTCAGCAACAGCAATTGGAGCCAGTCTTGACGTGAAACTTTCAGCAACAGCAATTGGAGCCAGCTTGACGTGGAACTTTCAGCAACAGCAATTGGAGCCAGTCTTGACGTGAAACTTTCAGCAACAGCAATTGTAGCCAGTCTTGACGTGTAACTTTCAGCAACAGCAATTGGAGCCAGTTTTGACGTGTGACTTTCAGCAACAGCAATTGGAGCCAGCCTTGACGTGTAACTTTCAGCAACAGCAATTGGGACCAGTCTTGACGTGTAACTTTCAGCAACAGCAATTTTAGCCAGTCATGACGTGAAACTTTCAGCAACAGGAAATGGAGCCAGTCATGACGTGAAACTTTCAGCAACAGCAATTGGAGCCAGTCTTGACGTGAAACTTTCAGCAACAGCAATTGGAGCCAGTCTTGACGTGAATTTTCAGCAACAGCAATTGGAGCAGTCTGACGTGAAACTTTCAGCAACAGCAATTGGAGCCAGTCTTGACGTGGAACTTTCAGCAACAGCAATTGGAGCCAGTCTTGACGTGAAACTTTCAGCAACAGCAATTGGAGCCAGTCTTGACGTGGAATTTTCAGCAACAGCAATTGGAGCAGTCTTGACGTGAAACTTTCAGCAACAGCAATTGGAGCCAGTCTTGACGTCTAACTGTAACTTTCAGCAACAGCAATTGGAGCCAGTCATGACGTGAAACTTTCAGCAACAGCAATTGCAGCCAGTCTTGACGTGTAACTTTCAGCAACAGCAATTGGAGCCAGTCTTGACGTGGAACTTTCAGCAACAGCAATTGGAGCCAGTCTTGACGTGAAACTTTCAGCAACTGCAATTGGAGCCAGTCTTGACGTGGAATTTTCAGCAACAGCAATTGGAGCCAGTATTGACGTGTAACTTTCAGCAACAGCAATTGGAGCCAGTCTTGACGTGTAACTTTCAGCAACAGCAATTGGAGCCAGTCTTGACGTGGAACTTTCAGCAACAGCAATTGGAGCCAGTCTTGACGTGTAACTTTCAGCAACAGCAATTGGAGCCAGTCTTGACGTGGAACTTTCAGCAACAGCAATTGCAGCTAGTCTTGACGCGAACTGTCAACTATAGATTCACTTTAGTAAAGCTGTGGGTCTACAGACAAGAAAATCTTTGAAGACAACATAATGCCGTTTTACAGAAGGATGTTGACAATATCATCATCATCAATATGTGCCATACCGTTTGACGTAGGCATTAAGGTGTTTCCACAATTCTTTGAAAATACAATAGACACATAAGAAGAGTAATGCGAATGTTCTAAATGAAGCCAAAGCAAACAGAATGTTGTTTTCAAACCTCAGGGGAAGTCATCTTTATTTTGGGCATATAATAAGAAGGGAACAACTGGAATATATTGTGATTAGTTCAACAATAAGAGACATGGGAAAACAACGAGACAAGATACAAGACAGTTTAAGAGAACTGTTTGGTATGAAGCCATCAACAGAAATGAACAACAGGTGTAGAGATATAAAGCCGTAGAGGAACATGGCCAACAGGACAGCAGTGACTGTTGTTGATAGTGGATCCTGAAAAGGGTCGATTTGTGATAGAACCCTGCTACTTGTATGAAAAAGCCAGTTCATTAACCACTGCTCTACCTTGCTAATGAGGACACAGGTGTTATGGAGGTATAGGTAGGACATTAATGTTGTACAGTATAGGTAGGACATTGGTGTTAAACAAGTATAGGTAGGACATTTGTGTTAGACAGGTATAAGTAGGACATTGGTATAAAACAGGTATAAGTAGGACATTGATATAAAACAGGTATAAGTAAGACATTGGTATAAAACAGGTATAAGTAGGACATTGGTATAAAACAAGTATAAGTAGGGCATATGTATTAAACAGGTGTAAGTAGGACATTGGTGATGTACAGGTATAGGTAGGCGTGAAGATGCTGTAAATGCTCGAAGTTGTAGTCAGGTGTTGGAGGCAACGCCCCGGTGACGTCACAAAAATTGGATCTGTGCCAGATAGTCCAAACTGGCTCACCGCTGTTTGCTTTTTGCCTGATTGCAATTAATGATGGATCGCTGTCTTTTTTCCTAGTTATTGATTCAGCTGGTACCCTTTGCTTTATTGTTTTGTTGACTGATGCTATTCTACTAAGTTTATGAAATCAGTTTCATTGAAACAACAGGTAAAGTGGTTGAGCCACGCGAAAAGGCAGGGAGACCAAAAACATAACACAGCGAGCCTTTACTAAACGCTGAGAGAACACCAGACTCAAGGGCCGACCACGAAAAATATGAATTGATTTAATATTAGAAACATTAGGACACAGAACAGCAGCAAATGCCAACAGAACAGCAGCAAATGCCAACAGAACAGGCAGCAAATGCCAACAGAAGAGCACAAGACTCCAGAATATATATCTCCTCAATCAAATAAGGAAAAAAAGAAGTTTCATTAAAAAGTCAAGATAACGGATGCTATAAGTGTTAGATAACGGATGGTATAAGTCTTAGATAACGGATGGTATAAGCCTTAGATAACAGATGGTATACGTCTTAGTTAACGGATGGTATAAGTCTTAGATAACAGATGGTATAAGCCGTAGATAACGGATGGTATAAGCCTTAAATAACGGATAGTGCAATACTTAGATAACGGATGGTATAATACTTTGATAACGGATAGTACAATACTTAGATAACTGATAGTACAATACTTAGATAACTGATAGTACAATACTTAAATAACGGATAGTACAATACTTTGATAACGGATAGTACAATACTTAGATAACGGATGGTGCAATACTTAGATAACGGATAGTACAATACTTAAATAACGGATACTACAATACTTAGATAACGGATAGTACAATACTTTGATAACGGATAGTACAATACTTTGATAACGGATAGTACAATACTTAAATAACGGATACTGCAATACTTAGATAACGGATAGTACAATACTTTGATAACGGATAGTACAATACTTAAATAACGGATACTACAATACTTAGATAACGGATGGTATGAGACTTAGATTAAGGATAGTATAAGACTTAAAACTGAAGCAATACCTATAACCACCAGAAAACATCTTTCACGCATTTTATTCATCTCCAAATTGTGCTGCAAATGCCAAACATGGTCAGTTGGGACTAAGCATAAAAGAAAGCGTGTCACCACAGAGATGAGATGTCTGAAGAAAGAAAGAAAGAAAGAAAGAAAGAAAGAAAAAAGAAAGAAAGAAAGAAAGAAAGAAAGAAAGAAAGAAAGAAAGAAAGAAAGAAAAAAGAAAGAAAGAAAGAAAGAAAGAAAGAAAGAAAGAAAGAAAGAAAGAAAGAAAGAAAGAAGTAATTAATTGTTCAAAAGAGATGTGTTGATATTCTAAGTGTTGAGGTGCACGTGCCGATAAATGCTCAACTACATTTTAGTTTCCAGGTAAACATCCCCCCTACAAAATTTGTTGCATTAAATCTTGTGCATAGAACATTGTTTTTGACTAGTTAAGATGCTCATAATTCAATTTTGTTTATTTTATTTCTAAATGTTTAGTTCGAAGAGTTTTTGCCAAGCTCTTAATAAAAGACTGTACTTGGTATTTAAGCGGCTATATTGCACTTTTATTGCGGATTCCCGCGATAGCTCAGTGGTTAGTGAACTGGACTACAAAGGACAAAAGGTAGGGTTCGATCCCAACCGACGGCTTCCGGGTTCACCCAGCCTTTAATGGGTACAGGTTTTTTTTTGGGATAGTAAAGCGGCACGGGCTTAATACCGAACACATTACCCCAAAAATCATGTGCCGAAGGTCTGTAAAATTTATGGTCACTAACACCATATTCCCTATACGTCACTTGGCGTAACGGGGGCTCTTTACTTTACTTTTATTGCTGATTCACTTATTAAGGTGAACGCGTACCTCACATAACAGCAGTGCACAATAAAAGCTGGCTCAACTAAACCAACAACGAAATAAGAGAACACCGGCTGGTTCATCTTCATCATCGTAGCCAGGGGTGAACGAGGGTATCCTGAGTGGCTGTTGCCTCTTGCCCGTAGTTCCTGGAAGCGCAGACTCTGATAAGAAAAACAATTCGTGATGATAAAATAAATAATTAACCAGCAAACTGGTTATAGAGTGGGTGGCGTGGGGGTTGGGGGGGGAGGAAAGGGGCTTGTCTTAGGCTCTGGCAATCCACATACTTATCTTGCCTTAGTGCTATCCATACTACTCTTTCAAACTATAAAGTAAGAGACGAAATTGAACAAGAGTACGCTCCGAGCTTTATAAGAAGGCGATGTTCTATAGCTCGTTTCAAATCACGTGCCCAACTTCAAAACGCTATTACTCAGTAACCGTTTGTTAAAAACTATTGAAATTTTCCAAATGTTATTAGAATGCAAAAGACCCTTTAAATGTATATTTAACAAATATCTTGCAGCTGCAGTTTTCTTAAAGCGGCGAATTTCTTTGATGTTTGTCAAAATTGTAAATTGTGAACCCCTAAATAATAGAAATTACCGTAGTTGCTGGTCTATGGTTAATTTTCACTAGGTAAAGGCGTGGCCGTAATGGGGAAATAACTGAATAAGGAAAAAACACCAGGAGAATTATTGTCTTCTCAGTTCGTAGACGGACGATAATATCAAGGTATACCTGTATGTCCAATTTTCATAGTTGTGTGGTCCTGAAAAGGACCCTTTGTTGAACTAATTTAAGGTAATATAGGGCCAACATTGTGGGGGCTATATACTTTCATTCTGAATCAGACGAGTCTAAAAGATTAATAACTGTTTGGGTTGAACATTCCACAAACCATCATTTTTCCAAGATTCCTCTTCCTGTTTTAAGACGTGGTCTTCACATTTAGTCCAATAATCTTTGTCTATATTTAATAAAACGAGATTAGCAAGAGTCTTTACATCGCATATTTTGAATGTTGTATTTTCATCTGCCACTTGTCCTTTTAATTTTGCCCAGATTAGTTCTATTGGATTTAAATGAGCATGGTAAGGTGGCAGCCTCAACTTATATGACCGTGCTCTTGGATAATCTTATCTATTTGAAAAATCTTTGTCCTTTGTTTTTGCTTTACTAGAGATAGTAATTCAGGTTTTAAGTACATGTTATTAAATTGTATGTGCTCCTTTGTGAGCCATATGTTAATAGCATCTTTTGTACTGGATGACGGGCTTCTCACAGATGATGTTTCGTCCATTGGAATACTTTCTGAATGTAAAGCCTGCAGCTCTCACATTCCTCCATAATGTAGACTTTGATATTTCAATACTGTTGTTCTTTTTCAGCTATACTTTTAATTTTCTTATTGTAACAGTTTCATTCATACCCAACATTTTGCGAATTTCACTTCTAATAAGTTCACTGTCGAAATTATCCAACATTTTGCTCTTCCTTGTGATTTTGTATATTTTGAACATTGACGGTCACGTGCATGAATCCAGCGATTAAATGACCGTTTAGATAAATCCAAAATGTGTCTTGTTCTATTCTCAGGGTTATCTAAAGAATGAAATAATCTTCCTCGTTTAGCCTCTTTGCAAAAATAGTCATACATTTTTATTGCGATGTTTTGTAAACTGCAGAATTTCATTTTAAGACTCATGATAAATGTTATCGTTCCACGCCACCTCTGAATGAACGGAAATGGAACACACAATTTCTCGTGTTTTTTACAAGTGTCTAATTGTGTCAAAAAACCACGGTGAAAGCGTGGAAACACGTCAATTTTACCGTGTATCGATTTTTACTCGCTATTTTTAACTTAAAATACTGTAAACATTAAGTTTTGACTACATCAATGGGTCGTTATAAATTTATATAAATCAAATAAGCAACAATAATAACCAAATGTTTTTTTTAAAATGAAATTAATTCCCTGTTGGGTTCTAATCATTATAACTTTACATGCAAATTTTGAACAACTTACAACAAGCGGTTAAAAAGCTATCGATTTTAAAGTTGGGCACGAGTTATGAAACAAGCTATAAATACATCGGCGCTATGTGCTGAGAATGAATGACAGACTTCCCCGTCAGACATTCAAGCGGAAGCCATCAGGTAAAAGAAAAACAAGGAAGATGAATAGAAACACTACAGATAATAATTACTAGGGAAGGCTCAACCATGGAATAACCAAGACCTACAAGAACTAGATCCTCAGTTGTGGAGAGCTATGACTTCCGTCGGATGTGCCGTCTTCGGCTCTAGAGGAGCCAACTAACTATGGGTGTGGTGGGAATCGTTCTGACTCAGGCTTCAGTATCAGCTGCTGATGACCTTGTTGCTCGGTAACAAAACGTGTTATGTATGCCCTCCGACCAGGATATGTACATCTATTCTCGAGCATGACTTGAGGGTTTTGTTATTTTAAAAGCCCGAGTGTATGTAACAATGTTAATATATTTCTTTAGAGTTTACTTGCATGGTTCATAATATGTAGTCGTCTGTCAGCAACAGGGCTGAAAGCGACCAGCGGCTCCTAGCTGACCGTCTGCACCAAGATCGGTGAACTAGGACTATGTCGATCCTACTTCGCCTCTTCACGGAGCTAACGAGACTAACCAGTTCAGTCTGTCAAAGTGTGTAGGAACAGAGACGGGAAAGCAACTCGGTACTCAAAATTGACATGCTGAAGACGGATATATCTGGCCGAATGTAAGCAAATTAGACAAGACAACTCATCTACGCTCAGCTCCTTTCACAGGCGGAAACAGTCCAAGAGGAAATGTCTTCAGTCGTTGTCGGGTCAGCGTAAACAAACAACAACATATACAGCGAGTCGCTTCAATTACTGTGACCCTGCTTTGTTGTAGCCTAATTCTTAGCACTAGTAGCGTTGTGGTTAGTGTGCTAGCACTAGTAGCTTATCGGTGGTCAGAATTTAATCTCAGGCTGCCATTCTCCATTCGATTCAGTTCTTTTTTTGTTTTGAATTTATGGTGCCTGAAGAAACACTGGCCCTTCTTATAAACTCTTGTTGCTGTGACCTCGGAGGTCAAGGCGTCTGACGACATCAGAGCTGAAGTGTTCAGTGAATCATAGTTGAAGGCTTGCGCCAGGATCGGTGAACCAGAATCATCTAGATCCTACTCCATCTCTTCGTGGTGCCTCTAGTAACAGGCAACGAATTTAGTCTGTTCAGTTGAGTAGGAATTGAGAGGGAGGGCAACTCGATACTAAAATGCCATGTTGGAGTCGGATGCGTTGCGTCGAAAGCTGCAAATATCGGTGTACTGGAAACCACACCACAACGCATACACGTCCACTTAAAGTCATTTAAGGGCGTAAGACGAAGAGGTGTATTTTTTAGACATAATGTGAATACAAGCAAACAAGTTAGCAAGCAGGTTGTGATCTAAAGAAAGTTCCTGGCTTCTTGAGTTAAGAAAGTACAGCGAGGAGAAACACAAGAAACATTATTTTCTTAACGTTGTGACCAGGTTGGATGTCTGGTTTGCGGGTTTGAAAGAACAGAGAGGATTGTCCTACACATTTCACTTCATGTCGTGGTCAAGTACTGGGTACGGCTTCGTCAGTTACAAACGTTCAACGAGGAGAAATAACAATCCCTTACTCTCTCAATGCACAACATTGGGTGGCTGTGTTATAAGTAAGGATACAACAACAAGGAGAAATAACAATCCCTTACTCTCTCAATGCACAACATTGGGTAGCTGTGTTATAAGTAAGGATACAACAACGAGGAGAAATAACATCTTTACTCTCTCAATGCACAAAATTGGGTAGCTGGTGTTATAAGTAAGGATACTTGCTTACGTTCGCCCGATGACTAAAGTATTCTAGAGTAGTGTAGTAGACTATAGAACTCCTCTTCATCATCCGCCCTTAAAAGGGCGTTAAGTGGGTGTATCTGCGTTGTATTGTGGTTTGCAGTATAACTGTGATATTTGCGCCTTTCGGCCCAACACATCCGAATTCAGCACGACATTTTTGAGTACCGGGTTGTCTTCCCTCTTCGATCCCTACTCGCTTGACCAAACTAGACCGTTAGTCTGTTACTAGAGGCACGGCGGAGAGGTGGAGCAGGGTCTGGATGGTTCTGGTTCACCGATCCTGGCGCAAGCCATCAGTTGTGGGTCGCTGACAACTTCCAGCTCTGGTGCTGGGAGTCGCGCCTTCGCCTCCAGTAAGGATACAAGAGCGAGGAGAAATAACGCTCCTTACTCTCTTAATGGTTGCCACATCATTGGGTAGCTGGCGATAGGAGGGGGAGAACTATAACTTTTTGCTGATGAAAATTCTAGTATATCATCGACAGGGAAGAGAAAGAATGAAAATTGCCTCCACACTGCAAAACAAACTCGATCGCATCTCTTCCTAGTATCAGGTGCCTTGGTTAATCCTAATAAAGCATCGGTTGCATGGTTCTCCCTTAACAATCATATCGTTAACACGGAAACACCGGTGATACGAGTGGGAGCTGATAAGGTGACCAGGGAGAGGATAATGATGTACCTAAGAATTAAGCTTGATTGCAGCCTGTGTCTTAGAGACCACATCGATCATGTGATAACAAAATCCTGCAAAGGAATAACCGCAATGAAGGTCATGTCAGTTGCCAATATCGAACAGAGGCTACTTACCCTTCTGTTCCAGGGACTGGACCTCGTACCAATCCAGAATGCCCTAGCAGTTCTTATTGTCAGTACGACACAAATTTACAGGCTGGAGAAAAAAAGAATGAAGCTATGAACATTACCTTGGGATGTACAAGGGACACTCCCTGTGTAGCAATGAGGTATCTTCTTGACTTTCCAACCATGGATGACAGGATCACGATCTGGAGAGCACGAGCATACCTGAAGATTAGTACAGATACAGAGCATCCATTGCACCTTGAGCTCAACACAGGAAAGGTGACAGGCTAAAATGAGGCAAATCGTGGATGGGCTGAGCATAAGATGTAATCAAATAGGTATGTGGGCTTATTAATATCAACACTGGCTAGGAGGGGATATCGGTGCCTACGTCATTCAGGGGGACATTCTCATGTTTTGTCACACTCGACAGGAAATATAGGGAACAGAACTTAGTCGTGGTCAATGCAGAGGTCAATGGTCTCATCTGTGATAACACCAATGAGGAAGATGCAGTCATCTATACTGACGGATCTGTGATTCGACACCAAAGAAGTGTATGGGCATTTACAACACGCTCGGCAGGCAGAATAGTCAAAGAAGACAGTGGTGCATACGTCATGACCACGAGTAGTATGACGATGGCGGTGATGGCAGTGACCAGGGCATGTAGAGTCACCTTTGTCTACGTCCCTGGACATGCGGGAGTACGGGGAAATAAAAT